>JZLH01S0608003.1:103460-116000 GCA_001188425.1 Eucidaris tribuloides | reverse complement strand
TAATTCAAAACTCAGTTTCTCTTAATGTTTTTAAATCAAATTGTAGACAATTTATTTTAGATCAGAATTAATCACCATATGTTTTTTTGTATAGCATTCCTGCACATTTCTGTTGTAGTTTTGTAGTTCACCCAATTTTGTAGTACATGTAGTTTGTAGTTTTGTTTCCTTTACCATGTATTGTCATTGGTCTTTAATTTATCAGGGTCGGCTATTTAGAAGGCTTGTTCCTTTCTTGCTGTTCCCTGCTCATATTAATTTCAAAGTAATGTTTCTGTCATATTTGTGTTTTTTGTACTATTCTTGCTGTTCCCTGCTCATATTAATTTCAAAGTAATGTTTCTGTCACATTTGTGTTTTTTGTACTATTCTGTTACGTTTGTATGTTATTTTTTACTTTGTACATGTACATGATGTTTTTATGAGTGAAATAAAACCGAACTTGAACTCGAACTTGAACTTGAACTTGTTTTCCATATCTGATGGACGATTTTAATTTTACTCATTAAAACGGGTCAAGGTCATCGTAGGAACGAGTCGTTCATTGATATGCTTTTTGTTTTCAAAAAACTGGTACAGGTCTTGTTGTTGTTCTTTCTCTTTTTACGTTGGGTCGCCGAGTTTGTCGGACAAGTCGCCCAAATCGCGATTGCAACGCGATGCAACGCGGCCGATCACGATAAATATGCGAGAACGTTATAAAATAATGAAATTGAATTATATAGCGCATGCGTAGTTCGAAGGCGGCCCATGGCGGCCATTTTCGGGAGAAGTGCACGCATCTGGAATCCGGTCAGCTGTGACAGTCAAACTACACTTAATTCAAGCTACAGTGATCATTGTGAAGGTATATTATGATTATTAATCTTATAAGGAATATTTTCATTCGTTTAAAAATTTTTGAGACTGATAAACATGCCTGAACGAATTGCCTGCTCAATTCAACGGAACCTGTGCAGAGAGCCACCGAGGAAAATGTGTAGTCCCGTCAATTGTCTTTTGTGTGTGCATTCAGGCATTGCCATCAATTGAATTGTGCATGTGTCTGTGTGTTCCCATTCGTGCCTAGCCTGTGTGAGCTGGTGAGTGTGAGTAGTATACCCAAAATTCGTTCAATGCGTGTCTGAGTGGTTCGCGATTGTATCATGCGGGCGAGTTTTGACTGTGAACTGTTGTTGGAAACTTGGAATCTGTCTGTAAAAATGTAATTTAATTGTGTCGAATGGGGGGTTGTGGGGGGCATGCCATGGGGAGGGGGGACAATTCCCCCTCAAGTTTTTTTTCGGGGGGGGGGGGGATTGTTTCCCCTGTCGATTTTCAAAACTTATATTTTTTTTTCTATTTTGTTATATTTATCTGTGAACAGGTGAAACTATTCAAAAGATAAATGTAATTGAAAAAGATTAAACTAATGAGAAAGCAAGGCCGGGAGGGGGATTTTAAAGTCACACTTTCCACTTTTTAACAAAAAGTATGTGTTACATCCACGGTATCTGCAGCATGCAGGGCACGATTTACCCTGCGCAAGGGTATTTTTATTTCACCTTCTGGGTTTTCATCCCATTCCTTCCCCCCCCCCCCACACACACACACACACTCGTCACATGAAATCTCCGCTCCTGCAGTTTTATGAGAAATAAAATTATAAATCAAAATTCCCAAAATAGGGAGGTCGGTGATTGAGAGAAACAAGAAGTTTGGTGTCATAGGAAACCTTGAAGGCTGTCGCAGTAAGGTAGGCAGTAACGTACTGACTTGTCTTAGCCAAGGAGTAGGGGCTCTGGTGACCTGTATAAACAAGGATTGTCCTTAAAAAAAAAAAAATGTCCTCGTGAATGAAGACAAATTGTGTCATCATAAGCTGAGACTGTCTTGGTTTATCAGGACATTTGTTTTTCACCCCGGACTCGTCCTGCAGGCTGCCTTGGGTGGCATGTAGGGGCTTGAGAGTGCTAAAAATACTGGTAGATTGAATACCAGGCTAGAACCATGTCAAGACTTTCTGTCTTCTGATGAACCTGTCTAGCGACTAGTGTACTCCACCTGCATTGGCAATTCCAAGTGGATTTGACTTTCCATGAACTTTCCCAATTTTGTGTGTGGAGAAATCCTTTTAAATATGGACGATCCTGCTTTTTTTGCAGACCATTGCCCCTACTGGTCTAGGTAATGGCCACTACAGGCTCTTTGATTATTTAAAGAAGACAATTTGCCTCTATAAACAATTTTCATTAGGTTTGATTAATGTTGTTTTTTAATGTCTGGCATGACAGTAGAATTCACTCTTTATTTGTGAAAGATTGATGAAAAAATTGTCTGATTGACCAATAGTGTGGGCTGTAAATCTACCTATCTTTTTTGCACAAAAAATTAAAGTTTTTCTAATCTAGTGGACAATGTATATCCCATAAAATCTGATGGCTCGTGGAGTCTTTTTTTTTCTAACAGTTATCATAGTCTTGCCCTCCATTCGATGTCAGATTACTTACATGTAGTGCTGGGTGGCTGTTACCAAGCACAAGTACTCAGCCAACATGGATAGCCGCTGTAAAATCCCACAAATCAAGCAATGGTCACCACAAAAATGTAGCTCGGCACAAGCTTAAGTACTCACCTCTCCCTCAAATTACTTGAAAATATCACTAAAATGTTGTGAAATGCTCTTCTGATGATATCGTCTTTCTAGATTTCTTCATTTTCATGAGTGTGATCATACATATGTGTTCATGTATAATGCATAAATTTGTCAAAATTGTCCTAATTATATTTTGCAGGTTTTTCACCATGTCTGGGTTTGAAGAGGTGGGCATTGCAGGAAGTGATCATCTGAGAGAGGCTCTTACCAATTGCACGGATCCTCTTCAGGCCATTGAAGATTTCCAGTCAGAAAATGGCATCCTCCTGCCAACTCTCCAACCAGCGCTTCCACTTCTTGATCTCCACAGCATCCGACGCTTCGAGTTTCATCATTCCATCATGGAAGAGCTGCGCGAGAAGCTGATATCACGCACCCAGGAGCTGGCCAACAGCGAGACAAAGGGACGCTTCAAGACCATTGAGGATTTGCTTTCCAAGTGTTTTCCCTTGATCCGTGTCCCATCCATTCAGCCCGTTGTCATGTCCATCATGAAATGTCTTCCCAAAATACCAGAAAAATATCTGTCAGTCCTCGTCGACGATCGCGATCTCTACAACGTGGCATCGATGGAAGTCAAGCAACAGATCTGGGAGCGCAATCCATCGTTATTTGGGGATGAAGTGTCGCCTCTTCTAACAGACTACATCAAAACGAAGGAAGCTGTACTCTTTGGAAGTGAAGCTGTAAACTCACAAATGTTCTTTCTGGTCTCGCCAAAGACGCGTCGGCAAGGTCACGTAGTCCAGAAACTAACGGGCATGGTGGGGAAGAGTGTCAAACTGTTTGATATGGTGTTGCAGTTCTTGAGGACTCTGTTCCTGAGCACAAGGAACATGCATTATTGCACACTAAGGGCCGAACTACTCATGTCGCTACACGATCTTGAGATTCATGAGATTTGTGCGGAGGATCCATGCCATAAATTCACGTGGACACTTGATGCGTGCGTACGTGATAGACAGGTGGACGACAAAAAGGCCAAGGAGCTGCAAGCATTCTTGGATGGAGTGAAGAGAGGTCATGAGCAGGTTCTGGGGTAGGGTCATAATCAAAATTACAGTAGATTCTGTACTAGATTTTGTACTAGCCAGTGGGGCAGGTAACCTGCCCAAATATAACATAGAATCAAGTCAATCAACATGTACAATAATTTTGACCAGCCAGCTGGTTGGGTAACTTTCTATTTTTACCTGCCCAATGTGAAAATTACCCAGCTTGGGTGGGTAAGTAGGTGGGTGGTTATACCCAACCCTGGTAATAAGTATTAAAAATATTGACATTAACCTTAGATTGTTACAAATAACCAAATTATTGTTACACATTTCAGCTTAAATTATTCAATCTTGTATTACCTTTCAATACAAACTAGGCAACTTACATGCCATCTTATTAATTTGTATTGTAATCCATGCATAGAAACATACATGTAAATTTAGGTAAAGCAGTTGGATGTTAGTTGAAAGGTATGATTACAGTTAGTTCAACTCAGAATTAGTTGGTTATCTTTGATTCATTTTGCATATTTAAATGGACATGGGAGTGTATGTCATTAGTATGATTTTCCTCACTGACAGACTCTTTGATGGAATGAAGATGGAATTTTGTTGTTTTTTACACTAATTTGTCTATTTCTGAACGTCTTTGTTTTCTTTAACCCTGTAAACCCTTGTGTGAGTTATATACCTGGAAGTGATGTGATACTAACTTGGTATCTAATTTTGCTTACAGTGTATTTCATGGAACAAAACCATAAATACACCAGCTCCAAAAAATTTGTTTAAAACCATGTTTCATTTCTTTTCAACTTATCCAAGGGATCTGTCCATGATCTTGTGTGACCCGTTTGCAGTCCATACCCTGGCCACCAGTATCATCAGACACCTGGCTGGTCTCATCAGCCAAGACAAGCTGCCAAGGGTAAGTCAAGGTCACATTCTTCTTCATCATCAACTGAGAAGATTTAGAATAATATGCCTGAGACTTGTAGCAGAGTTTGACACTGGCACCTGCCTGCTTGCCCACGGCATGTAAATTTTGTTTTTGGGCAAGACACAACTTATGGAAATAAATTTTTCTCCATCTCTCCTCACAATGTGACCAAAATATTGAAGCGTTTGCTTCAACACTGTGTCAAAGAGCGGATGTCTATCCCCAATACATCATGTCAAATGCTTTCATTTGATTTTTTGGCTGTCCATGGAATGCAGAGTAGCTTTCTTCAGCACCACATCTCAAAAGCTTCAATCCTCTTCTTATCTGCAGCATTGATGATCCATGTTTCACAGGCTTATGTTACAATTTGAAAAATCAAAGTAAAGACAAGCCCGATCTTTGTGGCTTTACTTAGTGATGCTTCTGAGGAGCAACTGAGAAAAAACTGACTGCGTGTATTTATTTGTATTTCTCAGGATAGCCCGGACCTGATGACTCTGCTGCGGATGTTGTCCCTAGGCCTGGGGGCTTGGGATATGCTGGATAGTCAGCACTTCAAGGAACCAAAGCTGGTGAGCAGGGTAGGGTGTGGTTTGCTAGGTGGATGGGGTCAACAACATGCTTGGTCTTATGAGGAGGAGGAGGAGGGTAATGGTGATGGAGATGATGATGAGGAGGAGGGTAATGATGATGGAGATGATGGTGATGACAATGATGAGGATGATGATGACGATGACAATGAGAGAGATGATGATGATGATGATGATTATTGTGATGATGAGGGGGAGGGCAATGATGGTGATGGTGGTGGTGATTGATAATGATGATGAGGATAATGATGATTATGATGATTGTGATGATGAGGAGGAGGATGATGATGGTGGTGGTGATTGATGAGGAGGAGGAGGATAATAATGATGATGATGGAGGTGATGATGATTACGATGATAATGTGGTAATACTTGTGCAACTATTTCTAGTACCAGTAAGAATAAGAGAGAAGAAAGGGAAGTCATGCTAATAAATTAATTTAATGGCATTGTAAGTATCACTATTGTCATTACAATAACACATTTTACCCATTGAATTTGGTTTGACTTTGCTTTGACATGCATTTCCCATAGACCTTGTGATCTCATCTCCTGTCCTCATGGGATTATACTAGACTGTTAGTATACAAGTTCCTTCTCAGGTCTTAGGACTACTGGTTCAGTGTATACTAGAGTCCTACGAAAGTATGGCAATCAATCAGGTGTCCATGTACATGTAGACACCACAAGACTAATTTAGCTTCTACACTTGATGCTACATCATACATGTTTGAACTTGTAGATGGGAGCTGCCTTTTTGATGGGGATTTGGTGTGATGTGGTACTTTTCCAATAAATATTTGCACATTTTGTCATATAGATAATAATAATACATGTAGAAGCTGTATTACAGTTAAGCAGTCTTCTTAGATGTTTGGCCTGTCACCATAAAAAGAATTCAAAATACATGTTTAGTGACACAAGAAATGGAAAATAGATATTTGGAGTAAATAACAACAATCTTGAGATTTTGTTTGTTTGCTATATCTGGTATATGATGCCAAATTTTAATACATCCCAAATGTTTGGATTTATTTGTTGACATTTCTTCTGCTTTAGAGCTTGTCATTTTCATAAGTTTCATTGTAATATCACCTACTATTTTTAAATTTTCACAAATATATTGTACAGGAAAATGACCTTGTACTGAAATTCCTGCCATGCCTGATGTCCCTGCTGGTGGATGACCAAATCCGGGTCGTCAACCGACGACTCAACGACACAACCATCGAACCAGACATGAAATCAGTACCCCCATTCCTGCTCAAGTATATACGAAGGGACAGGCTCGGAGCAACTCTCGTACTTTACTACGTTTTACATGTGACGAGCAAGCGCAACAAGGAGGCTTTGGCAAGAATTCTGCCGAATATCGTTAGGACTGAGAGCGACCTGTCGTTCAACGATATATTTTTGCATCCATTTGTCGCTCAGCTCTCCGTGCTTCTTGACGAATTCGCGACAGACTCTTTCTGTGACATTGTGTTTGACAGTTTTCTTTTGCACGGTGTGTCACGTGAGAATCTGGCCCGTCATTCTCTGAGGCTTGTGGAGTACGTGTTTCACAAATTGCCCGCAGGAAAGTTGACCAAGCTGCAAAATGCACTGGAACCAAAACCTGAAGTAAGAATCGAGACCAGGGCTGGCATTCTTCACGGGTTGTCCGTCTGTCCGTCTGTCCGGCCACCCTGATTATGTTATCGTGATATCTGGAGAACCCCTGGGTGAATTTTGATCATACTTGGCCCAGAAATCCAACATGAGGTAGATGAACTGATTACAGTTGGGGCAGAAACTGCATGGGTGCAAGGACTTCAAGGTCCATTAAAGGGATCATATAACAATATTTCCATTAAAAAAACAATGTGAGCTACATGATTCCCCATACCACTAGTTTCTTTGATACATGTAAGCTCTAAAAATGAAGCCCTGAAGAAATTATAGTTCAAAATGATTATCAAGAGCTTTAAAAAAGTAAAAATCATTGAGAGACCATTCCAGTTTTACCCCATAGACTGCTATGTTGCAGAATTTTCATCGGATGAGAATAATTCATTCAACTTTTATCTGTACATATTTTACAAGTGAGAGCATAACTGTCTGAACTTCTGAACACTGTCAGATATGTCAGATAGCAAAGTTTGCCAATTTTTTTTCAAACGGGTCTTCCACAATGTTATATAGTGTCTTTAAGTTTGCTTAAATTGGCTTGTTATCACAATATCTTGAGAACCCCTAGTGAATTTTTATCATACTAACTGATTAGATCTTGGGAAGAATCTGCATGGGTTCAAGGGTCAAAGGTCAAGTGACTTTGTTTAAATTGGTACATTTCTTGGTTAAATTAATCCAGGGGTGTCCAGTAGTATTGTGTATTATGAAGATCGGTAAATTAGCAGATACATATTTTTGCCAAATATTAAAGTTAAAAGTCAAAGGTCAATGAATGTTGAATTGTTTGAGATATTCCTGGCTATCTACATTAAGGAATGTTCAGTGATAATGTTGCCCAGTGCACACTGCACAGCAGTTGAATTGCTCTAGTTTGAATATAGTTTATTTATCAACACTGCTCCTATATGTGTAAATGGGGTTGATTTAACCCGTTGGAGACTAAGTACAAGTTAACTTGTGTTGGGGTCTATGGGAAACATGTATTATAGTGAAATCAAATCGTCTCCAATGGGTTAACATAGTTTTAATTAATCCTATAAAGCTCTCACGCCCATTTTTAAATGGGGGATCAAATGTTGATTCCCCCCCCCCCCTCATGATTTCTCCCCACCATTTGACTAATGACATGACTAATTAGTAATTACTTATATTTTTATTTGTTAGGACTTGTTTTTTATGTAGGCATTGATTTTCAAAAAGTCATTGATATCAAGTTTTTGTGAGTTACAAGAGAATTCTTGAATTATTTGAAATTACATGTACCTTTCATTTTAATTATTTTTTGAGGGGTGGGTGATTTTTTTGTTTTTCCATCACTTAAAGGCAGTGGATCTCATTTGCAAACATCCCCGCAGACCAGGAAAAGATAACTCATGCCCTTAGGCTATTGATGAAGAGCATGTCTGTGAAATCTGGGGGAGAGTAATTGCTTAGAATTTGAAAAGTGCGAAAGAAAAACAATAGCTGTTTAGTGTATGTTCTATGGTAGGAATTTTTTTCTCACGAGAAAAAAAATTCAAATCAGAGTCTAACTGTACCTATAATTCCACTAAAAGTTTCTAGCTCCTATATTTTGCTAAAGGTTCACAGATGGCATTTTCTTCTAAATGCCATTGTATTTACACAATGTTATTTTTTCGGCATGCCAAAGAGATCCCCTGCCTTTAAATAATAATAATAATAGCACCAAGTGTATAGTATATATTTTGTGAGCAATAAGTTCTAAAAGCGAAATTTTACACAAACACGCAAGGGTAATTTTTTGTGAAGATGAAACATGTATGACAGTATGTAACTGTAGAACTGTGTCACATCATTTTCTGTGTGAAAAGAAAACAAAATGGATGTTTTAAGGCATCATATAACAATGTTTCCAATAAAAAAAAATCTCAGCTACATGATTCACCATGCTACCACTGTCTCTGATAAGGTCTAAAAATGAAGTCCTAAAAAAATTGCAGTTCAAAACGATCATTAAGGCCTTTTAAAAAGTGAAAATCCTTGAATGACCATTCCCGCTTTCCTCCACTGACTGCTGTGTAGCAGAATTTTTTATCAGCTGAAAATAATTCATGTGCCGATTTTTATAGATCTGTAGATATTTTACGAGTGACAGCATAACTGTTGAAAGTTTTGTGTTCTAGTGTGTTTATTTGTTCATCCAAACACTTCCAGATGTGTCAGCAAAGTCTGACAATTTTTTTATATGGGGTTTCCACAATGTTATATAGTGTCTTTAATGGAAATTTGTACTTGCTGCTCTTCCACATATAGAGTATTCATTTTCTTGTCCATTTTTTTTTCTCTCCTAACAGCATAGCCAAGCGGTCCGTGACCTGTACAGCTCTGTGATGGAGAAGATCAACTCCTACACACCCAGCCCCGCCAGAGTGCCCGAACCCCTGGACTCGCCACTAATGAGTGTACCCACGCCTGCACCCCTGTGACACCAAGAAATTATGTGTATGTAACTGTCAAAAACTGGACACTGCATTCATGATGTGGATGTCCTGTGTGCCTGGAGCTGTGACCAGTCTGCCAGAATTGGGTCCGAGTCCATCCGGAGTCCAGCAGTGCAGAGGAAACTAAGTCTGGGTCCGCGAAGGTCCGTGTCGGGCTAGTTGTAGAGGCTGCTCACAATTATGGAATTTGATCTTTGAACTACAGCTGAGCATCATTATGGTGGTATTCAAGAGAAACCCATGATACATGTAGCTTCATCAATATCTGATATATCATAAGCTGACAGTAAACTGGAGCAAAGCTATGACTTTCATTTGATTTTACTACCATACCTGTAAAACTATTTTCTTAGTCATTGAAAAACGGTTGGGTCTTGATTAGGGATCTGGCTCGAGTTCGGACAGGGGCAGTTTATCTAATATGTTTCTGATCTGTAACTTAACTCGGGGGTTGGAGTTCAGTTAGTTTGCAGGTGCAAAGTTGTCTAACGTGCTTCGCAAGTAAGGGTCTGAACAATCTGTGCTGTAGACTAGTACTACCCTACACGTAGGCCTGCGTTATGGCTGCTCTGGACAAGCATTAGCCTTGGCTCAAGGCACTGTGGAATTTTAGTGCCGAAATAAAGTCTGTACTGCAGACAAGTGCTAATTTGGAATTTGATCAGGAAAAGCCCTCATAAAATCATATCAGAAATGTTTACATGTGGTATAGATTGAAGACAAACATGGCCTACCTACCATCAATACATAACTGTCCCCAGAATGTGCCCAGAGGCCCATGCTGCCTGGTTTAGTGTTTACTGGATATCAGCTGGAATGAGTGACTGGAATTTTTTTTCCTGGATTTTCTGAATTTGTTGACCATAAGAACTATCAAAGACATCATTAGCTCAGATGAAATTAAACTGACAGGTTGAAATTACTTCTGGGACCTGTTCCATAAAACTTTAATCAGAGAAATACATCTGGTAAAATATGAAAACATCCAAAAGTGTAATTGTATCATTTATTTTACTATAGGAAAAAACCTCTGGTTAAAATAATCAGCATTTTCGTGTGGTAAAATTTTTGTGCAACACGTCCCAAGTCTTATGTACTAGCCGGGTTTAGTGCCCTAATTGTCACATTTTCTTTTCCATTGCATTCCATTCATATCAAAATTTCTTGCCTTTAGTAATCCTTATAATAAAAATAACTGATAATTTATGTTTGTGTCATTTTTTTTTTTCATTTCAAGTAATTTGTTTAAAGTAGTTCCTGGTAGCCCTTAAAATAATACTCATCGGATTAAGTTTGGTGAGTCAGATTTAAAGTGTCATCAAGTATACACCAAGTCAAGAGGTTTTTGATTCAAGACCTATCTTTTTTTTCTGATATTGCCAAATCCAAATAGAAACAGATAATGTCCAGTATGTATACAAACTGTAGTATTTATTAAGTACGTCATGTAATGTTTATGATATGAAATATATATGTTTGATATATTTGATACCTACAAGGATTTTTTTTTTACCACAGACTAGACTCTATTGATCGTGAGCCCAGAAGAACGGCATGCTTGTGCTTGCACTGGAACACGCATTTTCATATTTTTTGTTCCCGGCAAAACGCCATCTCCGAAAAAGTGCATCATATCTTTGAAGTGAAAATATGAATTTGACTGAAAATTTGTGAGCTGATTATTGAATACATTATTTTTATATTTGGCCAAATTTGAGTGTGTAATTTCCGTGGGTGCTTAATTGGCGAATGTAAAAAAAATAATATCTTGAGATGGCGTTCTGCCAGGAACAAAAAGATTTTTATGGGACATTCTTCTGGGCACACAACTAATTTAAACCTGTTGAAGATGGTTAGATCAGGGGTTCTCAAACTGCGGCGCGCGTGCCACTTTTGGCGCATCAGGCCTTCCGAAGTGGCACATGGAAGCCCCTTTGAAAAAATAATAATAATAAATTGTGTAATTTCTTTGAATTGGTTTTTATGCTGTTTATATTAATTAAAGTCATTCTGGCCTCTTAAAACGACTCGTATTTAAAAACTTTGGGGGCTTTGCCCCCTCGACTCCCGCCAGGGGCCCTTGAGCGGGCCCCTGGACCCCACACCGCGACGCTGTGCTCACTTTGCATATTGGATAGTGGTACAGTACCAATTCTCGACAACAAATATGGCACTAATAACAATAATAATTGAGAAAATCTGGGTTAGATTTTGCTGTAGCACACATTCTCCATAGATCCCCGCCAAAAATATATCGGGACTAGTCTTCAAAGGTTGAATACGCTTGTTACTTTACAGTAAAGGAAATTGGGAAGTAACTCTCATTCAGAATGTAAAGCAGAGTGTATTTTATTGGCAAAATTTCTAAAACTAAAACCTGCTTCAGCTTGGTGGATAAAATCATACCAATATACATGTAATAACATTCACATTTTTGTTACTGTTCCTACTCTATGTCGTAACTTTCTTATGCGTAATTATAAGAAATACACATACATGTATGTCATGTCTTTCATACATGCAGGCACCAATATGTACATCACCTGATGTATGCACACACTTACAAATATTTAGATATTTCAAAAGTTTGCAACTCAAATTACTTGGTGTCATGATCATGTTAGTAAAAAAATGTGATGTTTTATTATCTTAGATGCCTGGTCTATAAAAATAACATTTTCTAGTGTCCTATAAATAAGGCTATATTGATCATACATGTATGACATGCAGAATACAGTGTATATACAGTATGTCCCAGAAAAAAGGAAACCAAGATTGATGAAGATATTTTTAGATCTTTATGACAAATATAAAAAATATCGTATATACATGTAGTTGCAAAGCATACTTTCTCTTCTTTAATTTGATACCAGTCCCAGAAATTTCCATTCACGCATGGCTGAGCAAAGACAATCAGAAGAGACACAGTCATAACATTGTTTGCACATGCAAATTTGAAATTCAAACTTTCATCCTTTGATGTTTTTAGAATATCTTCAATATTGAAGGACATCATTAAAAAGCCTATTCCTTCTTCTTTCATATGATACCACATTTGTGAAAAATAAGCGATGCATCAGTGAGAAAAGACAATTTGAAAAGATGTTGTTTTCAAAAATGTTCCAAAATGCATATTTTGACCCTGGTTCTGGATTGGGCAGCCAGCGACCAAGAAAATCACATCGCGAGCAAGATTCGGAGCCTATGTGTGCCCCAAGCAGATATGAGCGAAGTCAGCCATGTG
>JZLH01S0608003.1:58695-81643 GCA_001188425.1 Eucidaris tribuloides | reverse complement strand
AGGGTTTAATGATTGAAATGTTCTTGTGCGTCTTACAACGTTTTGCCTAATGATAGTATCAATGTACATGTAATATGATACCGGATATGTACCAGGTAAATTAAATTAAATGATGCAACAGGTCATAGTTCGCATTATTGAAAGCATTATCACACTCGTTTACATTGAAATGTCCTTAACCCACTAGTGTTGCCACGACTAAGTCGCCAAAAAGTCGTCGCGACTGCCTGACGGAGGTCGCGACTCGACTAATCGGAAACAATAGTCGACTTTTAATCACATGTTAATTTGTATATAAAAACTGAGTCAAAAGACTAAAAATTTGAACAGAACTAGATTTATCTACCATTTTTCGCAGAAAGGAATACCCTATCTCACTCTTCGATCGCAAATCAACACAACTGCCAAAATGACTTGGACAGCCTAGTATCAGTGCAATGCTATCAATACTGTGCTTTGCCGTATACGTTGCACTCACTGCGACTGCGACTGCGACACCATGCACCCCACATCCACACCATCTTGGAACACACTAAACGTTGAAACACTCGATAGTCGCTTAATAGTCGGAGCGCGAACTATTTGGTGGCGACCTAGTCGACTCTCTCTAAAAAGTCTGAAGTCGTGCACACTAGAACCCACCGCTGCTTGCCCTTTGTATTTCAAAAATGAACAAGTATTGTAACTATTCTTGCACTGCACTCCTCGTATTATGCATCTATTGTGTATTGTTCGATGAAATAAGAATTGTATGTATCATGACACAAAGTATTGACTTGTATAAATGCCATATTAAGAAGTGTGTGATGATAATTATTACTAGATGTTTTCATCTTCTAAATATCGACGATTTCTTTTGTCATCCTGACTAGGTATCTACCTATCACACTACCACCTACTTGCTTTGTGATAGGTTGGTTCCAACTCACAATCAAGTCTTGTGATGAATAGACATATTGACGATTGGGCTTATACCTGAAAATCTACTGAATAATTTTTCTCTACAATAAAAAGCACCATTAATGCATGTAGATGATGTATTGCCTGTCTATATCAGACTCACACTTCAAAAAAAACTATAAATAACGCCAAAATTTGTCTGGAAGTTAGGAATGCATCAAACGGAACATGAAGTCTGCAATCCACATCATTAATTCACTTCAATTGATTCGTCCCGATGCAGTAAATCGACCCTCAAACTTTTCCAACCCTGGTGTTTATTTGAAGATAAACAAGAATGAGTAATACAAGTGCATGATACATATGTACTTTAAAGTCATATATTTTTTCTATTAGAGTTGCCTAACTCAATGCACCAATGCTGTTGTTGATTTTCAGTTTTGTTTGCTGATTTTTATTAACCTAGCTTTAAAAAGGCCTGTCATCAAATGCCGCGAATTTAGTGCAAATATACTGGTCATCTTGGACTGTGAATTTAATAAGTAGAACGATTGCTTAGTGTTATTAGATTCAGTATATCATACGTTCTAAGAACACATACTGTATTTACAATTTTTATTAGGTGATATTATGTCCAATAATCTTTTTGGTAATAATGAATATCAATACGTTCTCATATACCCAATATGTAATAGTAATAATTTCACGTGATTTCCCAGACATTGTTTGTCATTGTGTGAAATTATGAATACAGATATGGGATTATTGGATATAATATATCAGCCCTGTAACTTAATTTTGGTTGATAATTTATCTGCTGATGATTATCATTTCATATATGAAAATATTTGGAGACAAAATAAATACAAGTATGCTTCTATCTTTTTATTTTACATGTGTTGTTTTCGTTTTGTCAATGTATGCGTGGGGTGTGTTGTACGTGCATTTTGTGAAGGGGGGAGGGTGAGCCAGATAACAAACAGGGAAGGGTGTGGGTGAGAGAAGATACTGGGTATCTAGAGTATATCTTCTCAACCATTCATTTAATTCCTAAGAGATATAGTAGCGTTTATTGCACGACACAACAAATATTACATGACATTTCTTTCTCTGAGATAGATTCAGACAACACAAGATATCAAAAATTGAACGGAACCCTCAATGATCTCAGTGAAATAACTGAAAATAGATACTCAGTTTCAACTTTCATTTAAAGTCGAACGGATCCCTTTGAATCCGTTCATGTCAATTTTTTGCCATTTTAATTTCATTTTAGTTGCAACGATAGTATTATTTCGTTGAAGCCCCCCCCCCTTTCACCCCAACCCAGTGCAAAATGGCGTGCTTAATCCTGTAACAGCATTTTAAGCTTTCGCTTGATTTGTTGTGGTGCCCCACGTCGCGGTACTAATGTCGATTGGAATTCCTTGTATTGCACGGTGGGGCGTTCATTACGCCAGTGAAGCACCTTCCATACAGTGGGCTAGCTGAAACGTATACTATTGCAGTTATAATAATTGTCACTAATAATGAGTCCTCATACATACGTGTAACTATGTGTTTAAACATCTGTCTAATGAATACCTACATTTTGGAATCTCCTCTTTAAACGGGCAGTGACATGATTGGAGAAATAACCGCTACTCGATCCAAACATGGTTAAAGAGAAACCAATGGATACACACAGCGCGAGTGTATTCCTGGGCTGAAGGATTTTATCTTGAAACTTTTTGTTTATTTAACCCGATCAAGCATGAACATGCCTATCATAAGTGTTATCTCGAGCCCCGATATAATACCATTCCATAGAAGGACTATCACAAACAAGAATCTGTCTTCACAATGGCATACCGATGGAACTATTTTATAACGAGTCAACTTTTGACTACAACATTTTACATAAGAATCCTTGCACAGCTTTACTTGATTCTAGAATAGTTTCCACCCCCTATTGACGGACTACCCCAATTCATTGTCATTACCTTTAAATTGTCACTGAACGATTATCGAAACCTTTAAAAGGTCACTGAACGATTATCGACAGTGTGAAAATGACAACTACATGTAAGTCCTGTGTGCAATGTGATAGTGTGTAAGACTCTTCCCAAACTTGGACTGGGCAAAAAACACAGACGTTACATAGAGACCGAGAGTAATTCCAAAAAATGGTGAACGAGACGCTTGGACTTTCTGAGTAGATTAAATAGTATGGGTGTGCTGAATTTTGGAAATCCAATTATCAGAGACAGAGAGAAATTTTCGTGGAATAATGTACAGGACATAGAAAAAATACAAGAAGTTAACCACGTTTGTGTAACAAGTCAAAATATAAATGATATACACGTGTATTTGTAGATAAAGTGTATTGTAGCACTAGTGGTGTATGATACTTCGGGTTTCGGGTCGGTTTTATAAATTGAGATATATTTTGACGTCAATTTTTTTTATTTTTAAATGTGTTTTAACCTCAACATAACAAGCAGGCTTGGTTCATACTCTCAGCTTTCCGTTCCATAACCAAATTCAGTCTTTGGGAAGGCGATTCAGTATTACTGTCAAAATTAGAATCACAGCTATGCACCACATACTGCTATTTTAAATCCCCCAACACTTACGCCCACGAGACTCTAAAGACGGAAATTCTCAAAGAATTATTTCTCTTCAAACGTTTGTGGTTGTCTCCTTTCTTAAAATTTTGGTTTTCACTTCGTACCCATTAAATCGTGATTACTTGGTTGTCATGACGACGAACGACGCGCCTTTTTCTGTCCGGTACCTAGTCAGATTACAGGGGTCACAGCCACATGATATCATAACCGAGATCGGTGCGCCTCGTAAATATGCGATAGATCCGTTTGCCAGTACAACTACCCACGCGAAGGGACGCTCATCCACATGGTTCTCACTTCCGAATGTGAATACGATGTTCATTTCATTACATACAGTACATAAGATCGAGCCAACTGGCAATCAAACACGTTCTGTCACTACCACACCGGTAGCTTCTTTTATTTTGTTTTGTTGTTTGTTGTTGTTGGTGTTGTTTAACCGGGTAGTTAAGCTAGTACACGTTGTAAAGATATGGCCCACATGTATCTTAAGGGACCATAACACGTACACTAATATTATGAGATAAATACCAGAGCATATTGCACAAATATGAGAAATATTGGATTTTTGTCTATTTTGTATATAATAAGGTGCTTTCTCTTAGTCATGCTCACAAATTATACTTGGACAATATAAGGTGGATGTAGCATGAATATTGTGTGTATTATAGCGTACTCATGCTGGAATAGAGTTGGGTTGATTAATTCGAACTTTCACACACCACGCATAAAAAAAAATAGCGTGTGGGGAAAAAACCGGGAGTGGTTCTTCATTAAATTTCGCTTTTAAAAGCACTTAATAATCGTTTTGAACTGTAATTTTTGTTCAGGGCTTCATGTTAGCCTTAATCAAAAGCCCAGTAACATGGAGAATCTTGCAGTTCAGATTTATTAAACGCGACGATTGAGAAGCAATGCCTTTAAAGCATAGGTGTTTTGTTTTTTAGAGTAAAACTCAATGAGCGATCATTCTAGTTTCGCCACATACCTGCTGTTATAATGACCCGTCACCACGATATCCTGATAAAGTCGCACGACCCAAAGGTAAGGAAAGTAGTGCTGATATCGTAGTATGAGAGTGAAGTTTGTTCGAAAAGCAAAGGTTTATGACCTTCACACGTGCAAAAGTTTGATTGAATATTTATATTTTCTCCACAAGTATTTTTCTTTCTATGTTTATGTTCATAAGATGTGCGACTTTATCAGGGTATCGTGGTGACAGGTTACAAAGTTTTGTGCCAATCACGAATTCATGTATATGCTGACATTTATCTTGTTATATATTTTTGCTTGTGGCAGCATAAACTTTTCAAAGTTTTATATTCTAGGTGTTATTGTTCCATTCAACAGTTTCAAACGCTATCGCGTAATAGGTCAGATATCAAAGTTTGGAAAAAAGCTTAATTCCGTCCGCAATGTAAGTGCCTTAAGTTATGCCACCGAGACTTTACCTCGCGAGCCCCGGTTCCTTCTCTGTCTAAAAGGGAAGCTTTTCCACTCAGCTTTTCAACATGGAACAAACATCGCACAGGTAGACACTTGAAATAGAAGAATAGAATACATCGCGGCACCGCATCAAATCTTTCGGGTGTTGAAAAGGACCCAAAAATTGAATGGGGAAAAGGATAATCCACGTTAAGTTTGGAATATCACGACACCAGACACCAGTAGTCCAGCTACTCTTCAGATTGCTTCACCGAGAGCTGGTTTGGACGCTATTTCACCCGACGATCACTTCTAGCTGCGAAGTAAAACCCCTCAAAAAGTTCTGCAACTCAATTTGAGCGTTGATATCTCTCTTGGTATTATCGTATAATTTTCGATATTGGTATCATAAAGACCTATTTATTCCCTTTACATGCAATACATCATTTGCCATGATTAGGGAGTTATGGAATGTGCAAGACATTTTAATAAGGGGCCAAGTAAAATATGAAAAGCTGCAAAAATGCACACCAATTCAGCATGCGGTTGTATGGAGAGTGGATTGTGTTTAATGATGTGTGATGGTTTTAATGCAGTGTAATGTGTTTATCGATGGAGGGGACCTTGCAAAGTTGCCAGAATCCTAATGAAACTCAAACACAATGATAACTTCACAATAAATCACTTAAATCTCATTTCATATTCAAACAAAGTGTGAAAAAACACATAACACTTAATTAAAAACCATAACATCGTTAAACCAATTGACTCTCCATTCAACAGTACAAATGATGCTTGAACTGGTGCTGATAGTGATAACAATGCATTTTGCAACTTTTCACTTTGGACTTGGACCGTTATTTAAATGTCTTGCACATTCCATGAATCCATTAATCACAAGCAAATAAAGTATCATTGTAAAGGGAAATAAACAGGCTTTTCAATGATACCAATATCAAGAATTATACATACAATATTCAAGAAGATAATCAACGCTCAAAGTTGAGTTGCAGAACTTTTTTGAGGGTTTATTTATTCATCACTGGCATAAAAATCGGAAATGAAATTGCACGAAAAGGTAGCATCACTCATTTAATAAGCACTCCAAAATATCTGAGATTTCTTTCCTTAAGAATAAATGAAACTTGTAGCTCTTCACACCTCCCTTTAAGAAAGGTACAAACGAGTAACTCAGATTTCCGTTATCTTCATTTTTTCTTAAAGATGTGTCAGGGATTTGCAAGTCCCTTACTTCCTTCATTATCGATACCAAATGGTAGTTTAGTACTTACAAATGGTGTGTTGAAAGTTTGAGATCCATACGTCATGAATTGTTGTTTTATGAGAAAAACTAATAACGACATGTTACCAGAATGTTGTTCTTTCCGTGAGTTTGAATTTTGCTCAAATTGCGAATCGCGGTTATGTGTACCGTCGCAAGACCAGCGGAGCACAACTGATTGGTTTAAACGGCTAAACTCCGCGCGGACCTTCGGCTGAACTGCTGATCGGACATTTTGGAACGGCCCGTGCACGTCGACGTCACTGTAAATTTGAAGTTTTGTCCAGATTTCACCAAAACAACGTATTCTACGCCAAAGGTTCTATGCCAGGTGTTTATTTATACTAATCTTCACATTGTGAACGATTTGAGCTGATTTCATTCATTTTACCGTTTTCTGACATGCAAATCACGTACTCTGTCTTTAAGGCATCGGGGCAAAATCCTGGAGCTGGAGCAAGACTGACAATTTTATTTTAACGATTCAATAATTCATAGTTTGTTTTTCTAGCTCATGTTTTTAGGCTGCAATACGTTTTTATAGTTAATGACCCCACGATGTTTTACAAACGAGTGCTACTACACCGTTATAACAGCGTATCTCAAAAAAATTGTCCAAGTGAAAATCGCCCTCTTTGACAATAGAAATACGCTTCTGACATGATGTTACGTCAACATCAAGGGCATAGTCTTAGCTTTCAAATGCTTTTTGTAATGTTCAATTTGCTTGTTTTAATCTCGAGATATATTGTAAACAACAAAATAAGGGTGAAATAATTGTGCGACCTTTATATGGTCTGTAGGAAAAGTGGCACAATTGTGATTTTACAACTTTTGTTATTAAATATACATATCTCAAGATTAAAACAAGCAAATTGAACAGAACTAACTGTATTTGAAAGCTAAGACTATGCTCTTGATATTGATGTAAGCAATCATGTCACAAAAGTATTTTCATGCTAAAGAGGCGCTTTTTACTTGCACTTTTTTTGGAGCCGACTGTAAGTGTAAATGACATTGGCTGTGAGGCACGTCATCAAATGACTTTAATTTACAAAAAAAGGTCATTGATCTAACTTAACACTCGCGATGGATTGGTTTCTCACGCTGACAAAGATCATTCTCATTTTGATATTAATGGTTTAGTTAGAAAAAATGCTGAAGCATCACACGTCAGCTTGGATCAGAAATATGAGTGGAAGTGGCGGAACCAATTAAGCATGTTGCACTTTGTAATCACCAATAGAAAAGTCATGTTATACAGTGTGTATCAAAAATGGTAATCCATGTTTAAAGCTAAAATATTGCCATAGAGTTGGATTACTTATAAGTATCAACTCTATGAATTATTTTTTTTTTAGTTATAAGTATGATATCCCTAAAGAACAACTTTTCTTCTTTCCAATGATACAACTTGCATTACTGGTGTCATGCAATGACCAAGTACATTGCTCTGGAGAGAACAATGTCAAGTCACACACCTTTTCCAAGTTTTGGCATAACTTGCATGAAATGTGACATAACCTCTCATCTTTAAAACACGAACCATTCATTGGTTTCTTCATTCTTTCATAGATTGACCAAATTTGAAAAAGTTGTGATTACATTGTTCTTTCAAGAGCAATGTACTCCGTCATGCATGACACAAGTGATGCAAGTGAGGTATCATTTGGAAAGAGGAACAGTTGCTTGTCGTATTATACACTCCTGCTCATAATTATGGAATATTTTGTTGATACTACGTTCTTTCTCCTATATCGTCACAAATTTTCAAGATAATGGTTTATTTCACAAAAACGCAGTATGTGAAGCCATTTTTTGGATTTCATGAGATGACTAAAGTAAAAGCTAGAATACATTGAGCGCCATAACAATTAAATATATTATTTTTTTATCCACCAAAAATCATGAAAAAGTATTAATTAAAGTAATAAAATAAACAACTCCAAAAAACTGATACATTTTTTATCTAATGTCAATTATCATTAAATAACATCAGAATAGTCTATTACAAGTCTCTAATAACGCGCGTAACCACCACGTGACTCACAACAACTCTGAATACCGCCATTTTTAAACACAGGTTTTAGCGTCGAGTCGGACACTACAAAATGTCAGCATTAGAATCTAGATTATAATTGTTTCACCTGGGTGAGCAAATATTAATCCAGATGTACCGTTCACGGAAAAATGCTCTTCTAAATGTCTCTAAAATATTCATATTATGAGCATGAGTGTACTATCTCTATGATAAAAATAATTAGCAATATTTTTCGCTCTAGACATGGATTACCCTTTTTGTTGATACACACTGTATTTCCGAACCAGGATGACGTCATCACTTCCAGACCCCTCTATAGGTGACAATGTTAATCAGTATGTATCCTGAACTTCTGGCTACTAGCCTCTATATCATTTTTAATCATGAATGTTTGAATAATATACCAACCGAGCCTGTCGAATAATGTTGACCTAACCAAGGCTGTAGCTGTTTTGTATGTGTAGTATCATTCTGTTCTTGACCTTGACTTCTGCAAGACTAATAGTCAGGTTTTAAATAGGTATACAAATGGGTATAAAGGGAAAACTGAGACAGATGCGATATACAAACTGATGTTTTTTATGCTGAATAAAGGATCATGCATATCATACATACATACCGTACATGCATACAAACACACACACGCACACCACAATACACACATACACACACATTCACACACACAACACCACACACACTACTAACTACTACAACAACACACACACACACTACTACACACACACACACACACACTACACACACACACACACACACACACACACACACACACACACACACACACACACACACACACACACACACACACACACACACACACACACACACACACACACACACACACACATACACACACACACATACAGGCACTCAGACATGCACACATACACATACAACACCCAAAGACAACACACATACATACACACATATAGAAGTATGTGTACACACACATACGTACATACTCATTACACACAAACAAACACACACAACACATGCATACACATACACATATACATTTACATGCAGATTATGCACACACACATCCACCCACAGACAGACAGACAGACATATATACACACACATTGTCAAACACACACATACTCTCCCTTGCTAACAGTATTGCAATATAGGATATAATGATCTTTAACAATCTTTAATTTGCAGCCGTATCCTGCTTACCACTGTCTTATGAAGATATGAGGCGCTTTCTGCTTCATTGGGTGTGGTCTTCTTTTTGAGACCGCCTAAGAGTAACATATAGCCCTTTTTTGTTTGTTGGATGTCTTTCCATTCAATCAAAACCGTTTTACGGGAAATATAAAATCGAGTTATTAAGTAAGGGTATATTAAACATCCACCCCTATAGGGAGCAATAAATAAATAAATAAATAAATAAATAAATAAATAAATAAATAAATCCAGTTAGTTTTCCAGCCCCTCTGCCGTACCGTGCGTGCGTCTGCATTAGATGATCTCTCCGCCTTGGAGAAGAAAGGAGAAAGAATATTCATTGCTTCACTGGGACATCATTATAGAAAGACCCCTTTAACTCAAAGTTCATGCGTTATAGTGTATGTTGCAATACTATTGGCAAGGGAGGGTACATACACACATAACACACACATACACATTACACACAAAACAAAACACACACACACACACACACTACACGACCATACTTTAGTTCCATGCACCGCATTTACCGATACATACATATAGACTACTACACGACTATCGTAATATACACACATACATAACATCAACATACATACATCACTAACTACATACCAATACATACATACATCATACATACTACATAACATACATAATACATATACCATACATAACATAAACATCCAGAAAGGTGAACACGTCTCAGGTTATATATTTATCTCTACATTGGCAACCTAGCATCGTAGCTCAGTCACTACAGAAATATTTCAGTAGATTACACCTGATAAGAAGGGAAAAAGGAAAAGCACGAAATTTGTCCCTCCGCTGAAAACATTACAGTGACCCAGATATAGTTTTTCCGTTTAGGTGGATGCATGTGGAGCCCTGTATATTGTCTCGAGTTGATCTACAAATCTGGGGGGCGGGCTTGAGGAGCAAGCACATATCTATTTTTGGTGTTACAGGCGAGCTCCAGTATGTAAATTAAATTTTTAGTTATTTTAGTAATGATTTGGATTGTCTGTTGACAACTATGTTGAGTCTAGGCATTTTGTTTCTTGTGTTGAGTGTGTGTGTCCTGGTGTGTGTGTGTGTGTGTGTGTGTGTGTGTGTGTGTGTGTGTGTGTGTGTGTGTGTGGTGTGTGTGTGTGGTGTGTGTGTGGTGTCCTCGTGTTGTGTGTAACAGCGGCGCCCTGCTGCTGTTGGTGTGATCGTGTGGTGTTGTGTGTGCGCCTGTCTCTTTGAGTTCTACCTCAGTATTCGCAAATATTCAGATCAATGTCCGACGGAGCTGTTTTCTGATTTACATAGCAAAACAGATTACAACATCACCTGTGCATGTGTTTACCATAATCTGCGTTCATGCCCTTATCATGACCTAATTCTTCGTCGACTTGGTTGAGAGAACTCACGCACAATCGATCGATAGACAGAAAGAGAACAAAAATCGTAATGCGACGGGTGACCATTCACCGTGCTCCCACTTTCCGAGGGGATTGTCGCGGCATGAAAAGAAATACTGCGAAGTTTTCCAGCATTGTATTTCACCAAGGCCGCTGATGCGTGTGACACACCTCTCGCATTCTGAGATCCCGGAATTCAGCAGCGCGGCGTCGACGTACACATACAGTGGCTAGGCGACCGCTGGCGTTTGTGTGCAACTCTTGCGCGTAGTAAAGCTGTGGCGTTTTTTCACTTATATCAGGAGGAGCTTTTTCGCACATTCGGAAAGTCAACGTCGTAGAGGAAGGAGAATCTCACGTATTGATTGATGAACAGTGAAACCTCAGCCGTGATCTCATTCCCATCAACATGGATTTTAAGAGAGTGGCGTATGGCAGCGAGCTGTGAGCTTAATAAATGAAGAGTCGGTGCGGTGTACACATGAAGCTCCCAGCTGCGTGTGTGTGTGTGTGTGTGTGTGTGTGTATGTTTACTGTGCATCAATTTATCATCGCTCTGGAATCATTAAGTTGGCCTAGCGAGGGTTCGTCTTCTGATACTTTCGGGCCTAGACGGAAATGACATGTTTTGATGTTAATTGACTATCAGTGCCTCGGTCGTAATCCGCCCTGACAGTTCGCCGTCGCTTTGAGTGCTTCGCCTGATGAGGGGCTCACATTGGATGCCCATTCAGACCGGGAAAACACGCGCCTTGTGTAAACATCGTGCGTGGCGAGAAGAGGATGATAAGACATTCTTCGTCGGAGGAGATGCGGGTCAAGTCAGTAGTAGATGAAGACATGGTAGTTAGACATTGACTTAAGTAGCACACGAATTAGGCGACGTCAGGTTGAAAGTAAGTATGAACTTTGTTTATTTTCGAACAAACGGTTTTGTAAATCTGTGAAAGAATAAGAGGTATAAAAATATAGTTTAATACATGAGTTATAGTGTCTGTTATTGTGTAAATTATTCCGATTGATACAGATTTGATCTATAAGAACTTATGGGGATAAACTTTTTTTGGAAAAATGACTATTATAGCATGAACAGTTATAAGTGGAAGCATAATAAAAGAAAACAAATATGGACTAGCGTATTTCAAACACATTACACACACACACACACACACCACACACACACACACACACAACACACACACACACACACACACACACACACACCACCACACACACACACCCACACCCACACACACAGTATGAGAAGCCTATAGCGTCATAAAACAAACATACACATAATGTACATACACATCCACATATGGTCATGTGTCGTATGGTGGGGGCCAAACCCTTTGGCAGTACAGGCACCAAATATTACGAATTTTTGTCACTTTCTATGCAATTGAACAATATAACTCAAAAAGTCATGTACTTATCAGAACCACGAAAAATAAAGTATACATTTTCTTGAAGCCCTGCGCGTTCTTATTATACATCAGAGAATCCTCAATCCGAGCCAATTTCTTGTCAAGTTGTTTATACAAGGGTGACTCTGTCTTAAGTTGTCTGTTAAAAGAAAAGATTTTAAGCGCAGCGGGTAATATCACAAAAAAATGTAATAAATTTGTGATATTGATTGACAACTCATCTGCACCTGCGTCAAAGTAAAAAGTACGTGAATGGCACTCAAAATTGATGTGAGATCTGTCATGGGGTTGTGATAAACGAGCTACACTCTCAGCTTTAAGGAAACCATGTATGGTTTTTACTACTTTTCGAATATTTCAGATTGTTACAGTGTTGTATAGTTGATAAAGGTATCTAGCTTCGGTAAATGCCGACTGCTGTGTATCGAGTCGGATTCGAGTGGCGTGGCCACGACCGATGTTCATATATATTGCAGTGTGCCCGTGCAAGCGCTGCGTAAATTTCTTCTGTAATCTTGATTGTGGACAACGTGACCTGATGTGGAAAATCAGTGTTAAAAATTGTAGAGAGATGTAACATTGGCGTAAGTCTTGTTACTCTCGTGCGATCCTGTCACATGTCGTGCAACTTCACCGCGAATTGTATTACAATTAACGATCAAGTTCCGACTATATTAATCAAATAGTTTCCGACTAACTAATTAGACAAATTTTAATTTTTAAGAGATAATCGAGATTAATTCAAGTTAGAATAGTCTGTTTATAAGCAATGATCTAGAGTAGAGTGTATTTAAACAATTTTCAACCAATAATCTGTATACATATAGCCTGAATATTTGACATACATATGTGTCCGTTTACTTTCAGTACTATCATGGCTTTTCATAATGATCGTACAAGCAATTGGCAAGACATAGCTACACCATGTCATTAATTACAAGTAATTATATGGACTTTGGAAAACCAAATTAATGTCACTTTATTTTTACTTAGAATTGTAAATATAAATGTGCCTTTAGTTAGATCAGAACTTTTCAAATACTCCTTGTGATAATATCTGTGCCACAAAACAATAGATTTAAAAATGAACAAAGTGTTACATGAATTTGCTAATTTTTCCCCATAGGGGGGTTTGTTTACAGCTCCTCACCGCTTATCCCTTCACCTGTTATCCACCAGATACCATCGTATAACATTTTTGCATATTTTCACGTAATTAAAACAAAGTGTCATACAAGATTGTTACTCAGATTTCAAAAGTGAGTAATTTTGCTGTATTAGATTAGAATGAGCCATATTCATCATAAGTTGGATAAGAATAGCTGCTGGACAAACAAGTCTGAATGAAGAAGAGGACTAGAAAATGTTAACACACCAGGTGATTTGGTCCCGTCCCACCATTACAACACGATGACCATATACACACACATACAAACAACATATAATTTTATGCAATTTAAAGAGAAACAAAATCACCAACATAATGACAGGATGTATAGTATTTAAAGATTGTGTTTCAGGGATGTGCGAAGTTCATTACTTCCCTTCATTAATCAAAACCAATACGGTAGTTTCAGTACTTACAAATGGTGAATCGTTCGCTGTTTCTGAGAATCCATACGTCATTGAATTTGTACCTTGTTTTTATGGAGAAAACTCCTAAATAACGGACATCGTTACCAGACCATGTTTTCTGTTCTTTCTGTTTGAAGTTTCAATTTTGCCTCAAACTGCGAATCGCGGTTTTACTGTGTGCACGTCGTAGCAAGACCAGTCGCAGCCTCTGATTGGTTAACGAGTCTTATCCTCTGCCGACCTTTGGCTTTACCGGCCTGATCGGACCATTTTTGGAAGCGGCTACTGTGACGTTTTGACGTTCTCTGATTTTTTGAATATTTGCTCCTGAGCAATTTTTTGAAAAAGGATGAAGTTTAACGCTCCAGGATTTTCCAGCCACAAACTCCAATATTTTACCCTCCAAGTGCTCTATGAGTAGGATGTTTTATTTATATTAATCTTCACATTCGGAAATATGATTTCAGTCTGATTTGATTCATATAGATGTTTTTTGACGTGCAAATCAATGACACAATCTTTAAGAAAGTCAAACTCATTGTTGCATGAACTCCGAATAAAAACTAAACTAAAATACTGATAACATTTAGAACATATCTGCATATTACTTAAATAATTAGTGCTGGTCTTTTGTAGATGCGCTTGGTTACATTGAGGCTTTTTATTAGCATAATTGTAACATTCCCAAATGCACCAGTGGTATTTTTCTAGCGTCACTATTCAACGAGTATCCTTTTTAAATCACAGCCACTAATCCTGAAAAATAAAATCTTCTTCTTGGGGTAAACCCGCTTAAATATTTTTAAACCCCACCCCCTTCCATGGGGAAACAGGGTTTCACAAAGTCATGCAAAAAAGATTTACCTGTGAAGATTTTAAAAGAGTCTATGCACATTCTTTTTTCCACCAGTATTACGGCTTTAGACGGTGACACTCCAATTGCCAATACTACCACTATATTGTACATGTACTTCCTCCGATGCGACTGCTTATCACTGCTGCTAATTTTACTACTACTTCACTACTGGTTTAACTACATATTAGTTCTACTACTACTACTACTACTGCTGCTGCTACTACTACTACTACTACTACTACTACTACTACTTCTACTTCTACCACTACGACTACAACTACTACTACTACTACTACTACTACTTCGACGACTACTACTACTACTACTACTTCTACTACTACTACTACTACTACTACTACGACTACTACTACTATTACATACTTCTACTACTACCGTACTACTACTACTACTACCACTACTACTACTACTGCTAGGCCTACTACTACTACTACTACTACTACTACTACTACTACTACTACGACTACTGTACTACTACTACTACTACTACTTCTACCGTACTACTACTACATGTACTATTACTACCATACTACTACTACTACTTCTACTACTCTGCTGGTACTACTACTACTACTACCATATACTACTACTACTACTACTACTACTACTACTACTACTACTACTACTACTACTACTACTACTACTACCGTACTACTATACCATACTACTACTACTACTACTACTACTACTACTACTACTACTACTACTACTACTACTACTACCATATACTACTACTACTACCGTACTACTATACCTACTACTACTACACTACTACTACTACTACTACTACTACTACTACTACTACTACTACTACCACTACTACTACTACTACTACTACTACTACTACTACTACTACTACTACTACTACTACTACTACTACTACTACCACTACTACTGCTGCTACTACTACTACTACCACTACTACCATAATACTACTACTAAAACTACTACTACTACTACTACTACTTCTACTACTACTACTACCACCCCTACTAGTACTTCCTCTTCTTATCATTAGGCCTATTAATAATCATACTACGACGACGACGATGATGAGAAAGACAACGACGTTGATTACGACAACTATGAATTCTATTGTGTCGCTGGTGTAGGTTTTGTGCTACCTCTTTCCCTTTGTTTAGCGTAAGCACCAGAGGCGTCGATGTCGATCCTGTGGGGGGCAGGGAGGGCATGGGGGAGCGGGGCAAACATACTATAATATAGCCCCCCCTCCCTCAATAATTCATGAAACCATTAGAAAAATTACGTTAATATGCAATGAAAATATGTTTTAAAAAGCATTGGAGAGCAAAATAAAATCATAAAATAGGGCATAAAAATACGATTAAACATACCAAATTGCCAAATTTTCCAATATTGTGTATTACAATTTTGCGCGGAAAATTTTGGACATTTTTTTCACTTTTGACCCCCCCCCCCAATCCGAAACATGGATCGACGCCCCTGATAAGCACAGACGTATGTCGAACATAAACAATCACACATACACTGCAAGCTTATCAATAACAACAAAACGATACTTTGTAGAATCTTACGCCCATCGACGTTCACTCCCACCAATATTCTTCGATTTACTGAACGGAGGCGGGCCGTACAATATGTCTTACAATCATGCTATTCTATGTAATCAATTTTCCACGTTATTGTATAATCAAACAAAAATTGTATATCCTCTTAGAATTTTGCTCTGAAAGATTTACAATGACGTCAAATACGATCATAAAAACACAACAAAATAAATACATTTGTGAATGTTTAAGAAATCATTTAGTGAAAGGGGGTGCTTTCATCATCTTGAAAATATAATTTCCATGTATCAAAGCAGGGAATAATTTTCCTGGTATCGCAGCGCAATTTGCTACGCATTTTGAGCATGACTGCTACACAAATTTGCAGATGCGTAGCAGATTTTTACATTGAACTATGTAGAATTTGATACTGAATATATGTGGTTGACTGAAAATTGCGATACAAATTTAAAAAGGAAAATTATTCCCTGCAAAGATTGTTCGTCCTTTTAACAAGCTTAAAATTTTGAATCGCTAATCACCATAATAAATTGAAGAAGACCATCTTTGAAACTGTAACATTTGGAAGCTTGCTGTATACGCAAAAAAATTCTGCCGTTAAATTTAAAAATGATTTTCTTCGTACCACGAAAAAAAGTATTAGTCTGTGTTACAGTTCCCATTTTGTTGTCTTGTGTGAAGTCCTAAATTTTTATGAAGTACAATAATGTTAAATGATTGCTTCTGAAGTGCAAATTATCTTCATAATTTGTGTTGTAATATTATATAGTATACAGATAACTCATCAGAGCAACATTTCAACAAACAAAACTGCCAAAAGCCTGAAGCATAGACTATCAATTAGGCATCGTTTATGTGCATTATTTGAATTTTACATGACTTATGAATTTCAAATTTTGAATATTTAGTTTGCCTTTAGGTTTTGCTAATGTTTTGGTGATTTTGTGGTGATCTGCAAAAGGGACGCAGACTGTCTTTAAGGCTCCACCTGTAGTTGTAACACACAAAATTGATTTGTAAATATTTGATTTTACTGTATTGCTTTGCTACGTTTAGTTCATCAACACGTATATGAAAATTATACGTGTACAATGTTCAACCCTCTGTGAAAATCATTAAAATAGATATTACAGGAAAACATGTGCAAAAAATATAACGAGTATATCGGCATCTTCTGGATTACTTAAAAGTGGGATGCCGATTTGATCTTAAAGACAGCCCGTCCCTTTTGCAGATCACCACAAAACCACCAAAACATTATCAAAACCTATAGGCAAGCTGTATATTCAAAATCTAAAATTCATAAGTCATGTAAAATTCATATAATGCACATAAACGATGCCTGATTGATAGTTAATGCCTCAGGCTTTTGGCAGTTTTGTTTGTTGAAATGTTGCTCTGTTGAGTTATCTGTATACTATTTACTACAACACAAAATATGAACATAATCATTTTTGTACTTCATAAACAATAAGAACTTCACACGCGATAACAAAATGGGAACTGTAACACAGACCAATACTTTTTTCGTGGTACCAAAAAAGTCATTTTGAAATTTGACGGCAGAAATGTTTTCATATTCAGCAAGCTTACAAATGTTTTAGTTTCAGAGATGGTCTAACATCATATTTTCTTCAATTTATTATGGTGATTAGCGATTCAAAATTTTAAGCTTGTAAAAGGGACGGACAATCTTTAAACCTGATGAGATAATCACGTTATATCACATACCACATCCCAAGTTGATGCCTCATTATGCCAGTCAGGTGCTATGGAGTTTGTCATTCAGAATCTTCAAAGATATTCTATAGTAAAGATAGTCGCAAAAAATGACACCCTTGTTTCCCTGATCGAGTCAATGCGGAGACCTTCATGTCATTAATGTGTGACCATTGACGTATTAATAACTCAATTAAACGTCGATAAGTTCCACTTATCTTATTATGTTTAGATTAACTCAAAGGCAAGACGTAGTACGTTATATAATAACAATGCTTTAGTCTGTATTTTCCATTAGTTTTTATAGCGCATCTATACAGGGTGGCCAGAAAGAAAAAATCATACTCTGCAAAAACTGGGGTGTTAGATTTAACACCGAGGGTGATGAAAAATATAGATACCATAAGTGGTGTAAAATTTTAACACCACGGGTGTTATTTTAACACCAAACGAATTATTTCAAACACCAAGAGCATTGACCTCATTGACCTCAACACCAAGGGTGTTGAAAAATCAACACTTTTCCGGTATTCATATTGTGCAACACCCTTGGCGTTAAATTTAGCACCCCAGTTTTTGCGGTGTACTTTCTATCTTCGGGAAATTGAATCCACTGACAATTGCCTTGTATGATTTTAAGAAGAAAAACCACCAGATTTAGCAAATAATTTTGTCCAGTTTGGTTACCACTCTCAGTATCACACTCTCAATATCACAGGCAGTCTCTACACTGCAAAAACTGCATGTGTACTGCAAAAACACTGGTGTTAAAATTACACCAGTCGGTGTTGTGAGAGGACCGTACCAAGCATTATACCAAGCATTATACACCAGTCTTAAATTCTTAAATTCACCCATTTGGTGTTGTTATATCACATTCTGTTTGAGTATCAACAATTTTGGTGTTATAGTTCATACTCCATGGTGTATTTTTAACATTTGAGGTTGCGGTCCTCTCACAACACCGACTGGTGTTGATTTTGACTCCGTAATTTTTACAGTGTGTTTAACAAGTGAACGTGTTTTTTTTCTGAACACATTCCTGCAATGACTTCATAAACATGTTCCGAGGAGAAACGAAATTGGAGAATTTTGTTTGTTTCTTCTGAAAAGATCTATCCACTCGTTCAAGTGTTCAGTTCCCCTTTTTTCTGGGCCACCCTGTACACCTGGGAAGAACGACAGTAATTATATGCATTATGATCATACGATTATGTTACATGAAATCTATCTCTGGGAGAAATATAACCGTCCATATTCCCCGTCATTTGATACGTTCTGCATTCGTTCACATACACAAGTGGATTTATTAACGCAACTGCAGCTTATATACTGTACAAGACTAACGTAAAACTGTTGTGGTCTATCCCCCATGTATTCAAGGGGAAAGAGCGGATTACTACTGGAGTCTATAGTATTACAACAGCGAATTCAACCCCTTTCCCATCCTTTGGCATTTTTATAGGCAATCGATGGACTGAAGTAATAATAATAATGATAATAATAATAGTAATAATATAGATAATTATAACGCGCAAACATATCCATCCACAGGATGCCTATGGCGCTCACAGTTAGTGTTCTTGTTGCTTAAAATAAGTCTTTCATCAGATGTGTCTTCAGATCATTCTTAAATTTGTTGACGGTCTCAGACATCTGAATTGATTTGGAAGGTCTATTCCACAGACGAGGAGCTGCTGTTGCAAATGTTCTTATTAATGATATTATTAATGCGATTTGTATACATGGTAATGATGGTAATGGTATGTCTACTTTAATATTGGGCTATACGACATCATGAGTCCTCTCAAATGGAAAATCCGGTTTCGTTAAGTGTTTTTAAAACAGATGCACCCATTTACCGAATTTTGAGAAGTATCAAACAAGAAGCAACCTTAAATTATCTTCCATGTGTCACTGTAAAAATTATAGCTGAAATATTAATGGGAATTAATATGTAATGCATATTACTGTCGTTAAAATAATTGTTTAACACTAGACCTTTATTATGCATAACATTTGAATACGTTATGAAAATGTCCATTTCAGTACGGCCATCTACGACGATAGTTGATGTACTCGAGGATATACTCGTCGGCTCTCTGCAAAAAGACATTGATAACGAATGACATCAATGACCCCATCACGGTCATTTAACAACAACAGACAATGATAATTGTTTTTATGTTAGAGGATTGCACTGTGATAATTGACGTTCATAATTATGAAAGAAGTCATAACTCCACATACCTGTCGATTTTATTTTCCAGCTGCCAAAATGATTTCAAACGTAACGCGTATTACATTGACATTTAGTGAATTAACTGAATTAAACGTCATTGACAGTTATGACATTTAATGGCATTCAATGACATTTCATTACAGAAGTTTGATTGAAGACAATAGAAGAGCATGTCTAAAACAGTAGAGTAACCATTTTTAAAACGTAAACTACAACACAAATTGTCTGCAACCGAAATGATACACGTTGTCATTCGCCAATCAACACTATACGTACAAATAATTTTTCGGTATAGGTGATAGTATGGAGCTATCATAGCTTATGTTCCGTACACAAAAATACCGCATAGAGCGTCTAACAATCTGAAAGGAAACTCCGATTTCAGCCATTGTTAATTATTACAATAAGCTTTTGGCACTACCAAGCATCAAAATTGCTATCCCATCATCCAATTATCTAATCATCCAATTATCCAATGAGCCCCCCATTATCGAGAACACAATACATCGGTCCGATCAAGACGCTACCGATCGCAGCAGTAATCGCTCATCTGCATCATTATCATCATCATCATCATCATCATCATCATCATCATCATCATCATCATCAGGCATCGTTCAACTATTGTTGGATGAAGCCCTTCTCAATCAGTTTCCATTCGCTTCTATTTGCTGTCATTCTGTTCCACGTTGTTGTGTTTGTGTATGTTGATATTTCGTCCCTTCATCTTCTTTTTGTCGACCTTTTCTTCTCTTGCCTGTTCTTGGTCGCCATTCTGTGAGTTTCTTAGTCCATCGGTTGTCTTGTGTTCTAGATAAGTGTTCTACCCATCTCCATTTCATATCTTTAATTTTTACTATTATCTGACTTAGTTAATTCTCGAACCCCCCCCCCCCCCAACAAGTCAAGTACTCAATTCAACATAACTATCCGTGACAATATACCGTAAACTGACTGTATCCTTTTCCAGAACCTAATAAACGCCTAATAGGAGATGCAAAGGGTAGCCAAACCACTTATGGTGTATAGGTCCTTTGAAATACTAGATGGCGACTATGGGGGGACGGGGACTGTCCCCGCCCCCCTCGATTTTTTCTTGGAGGATCGTCCCGCGTACTTGTACGTGTATAGTTTGTTCTCAATTTCTTAAGCATTTGATACTCTCGATCTACATGTCAAAAGGCAAGAATGCTGAAATAAATTAATAAACATGGTACATGAGTTGTAATGCGGGGGTGGGTTTGAATTCATATACATTTTCGCTCTTTAACATTGGGGACAAAATCTGCTATGCGCATCCCCGGCAGGGTACAATTTTCGCCTTCATATTTCACGCCCCTCGATGCGTCCCTCCCCCCTCCCCACTCGTGAGAAATCCCAAAGCCCACCTATTTGAAGGCATATATCTACCATTACACCAAGCGAGCCTCGCAAGCAATAAATCTTGCAGATTTAATGACACAGGACCGTTGTATATGCATGCCGTAGTATAACCCACCAGAACATGCAGAAGCTTAAACAGAAAGATAAATCGTTGTAGTTCAAGACACGAGTTATTGAGAGTCCATATAGTACAATAAGTAGATCTTGTGCTCCGTAAACCCATTTATCAGCAATAATGTCATTTATTGTAAACATCCCACATTACATTGCATAATATATCACACTTGTAAATAGAAGACCAAACAACGGTCACCGTTTTTTTTTTATTAGAACTACTTACATCCCATACTGAGCTGATAACAAATAAAATGAAAAACCAAAAATAAAAAAATTCCGTTTCTCATTACATATTTTCTCGAATTGCTTTTCCCTATTGCGGTAATCGAACAATGGTAAATTCTTCTGTAATTTAATTCACGCACACTAGCTATCTTGTACTCCTGTACAAAGTAAAGGAGAAAATGTAAACACTTACGATTGTCAGCATGTTCAGATTTCAAAGTATGACGATTGTGGCACACATACTGCAACATTGATCAGCACAAACGGTCTTAAGAAAGTATTGCTACTCTTCTAATTATTAACTATTTACTAAAAGAAGCAGTGTATATATGAAACAACAAACAGTGTAAACAATTTTCATAACAGGTCATTTTTTCATGTACCACTAAAATTATAGCGAAGTTAAATTCAATCCGGTTAACCGCGGCATTGAAGAGAATATAACCGATTAATTCCCAATTACTGCGCTCATCCTCGTACATCTTTTTATTTTGAAAGACATGGACAAAAAAAAAATATAAAGCCGACAGGCGGTAATAAATGAAAATGTACTGATATTTTTAATAGCAGTTGCGAGACTAACGCAAACTTCCTTACTGCACTATCCAACTATTACATACTATATGAACAGTTTAAAGAATAAATAATAGTAACTCGTATAACAATTTGCTGAGATAATGGGAACACTTAAATATGTACTGAAATTCCCAGACTGCGCTAACTGCGAAGGATGAGCCGTAGGCCAGTACGAAATATTCCATGATACAATCCTCAAATAAAAGTCTGCAGCCAGACTACGTGAAACAACTTACCAGAAGCAATATATAAATGTTCTTAATAATTAAAACTGAAATAATGATCTGCGGACCCGCAATAACTTACTATTATTAACCATAAGTAAATGATACTGAGACCTCGCAATAACTTGTCTCAGTAAGGTCCAGTAGACGAATAAGAAAGAACATAATGATAATAAGAAGAATAA
>JZLH01S0608003.1:42917-58670 GCA_001188425.1 Eucidaris tribuloides | reverse complement strand
GTAGATAAATTCCCAAGCCATTTTCTCTCTTTGACATCTTATAGACCAATTCGGTCTCAAGAACACTGGGAGTTATGTCAGCCACACTGTGCTGGCTTTTCAAAAACAAGAAGAAAGCAATACAATGGGTTATGCAATGATAGTCGGCGTGCATCGAGATCAGTGTTTTTGTTTAGCGCATGCTGAATCCCCGCATAACAGCAAAAAATCAGCAACCCCAAACCAAAATAGGTCTAAGGCAAACGATGGACGAGTCATTGATATTATTAATTACAAATTGTAAACATGGTCATGTGGTATGTCTGGGTCTTCTTATTTCGTAAGTGTTTACGTAAATGCAACCCGGTCTCCCATTTAGCCGAATTTCGACGAATATCAAAACAAGAGGCAACCTTACCATTATCTCCATGCTGCACTGTAAAAAATAAAGCTGAATATAATTACAATACTGTTCCGTTTGACATATGCTTCAAACAGTAAAACTTTTTATTACTGGTAAAACACCAATCATCATCATCACTGAAAAATATTATGCCGGTTTTTATGTTAATTTGTTGTTTTGTTTTGTTTTTTGAGGGAGAGGGGCATATTTCCTCAGGACGTATTGTTCCGTTCAATTTCTATCCAAAAATTTGTTAATCGGGGCAGGTTCACGGTAACCGGAATGACGTTGGACCCCTTTGGACTTTCTAACGCAGTGTCTAAACAAAAATTGTGATTACAATGACAAATATGGCTACTCAAATTTATTGGCTATACTAGTTTACACAATTCTGCCATTTTTTTCAAAAAAAAAAATTCCTGTTAATGAATCTGCATAATAATGACACTTGGTAACGGAATGACGCTAAAAATGGACATGGTGTTCCACGAAGATTGATTGTTTTCCAAAACTCTGTAAATTGATAGATTCAACTGAGATTCAAAGGTGCTTGAATTGAAGATTGGAGTCTTACAAAGAATTTGATTATGAAACTAAGTCATTCCTAATAACTAATTAATAAATGCTCAATAGTGAATTAACGTTGTAACGAAGACGGTAACAGGAATGACATCAGTATTACCATAGTGCAACAATACTAAAAAAAGATGATGATACTAACCATTTGATTTTTCCTGCATAAAGTTAAATGGAAAGTTAAAAAAAAGTTACAGGTGACGATCTTGTCTACTTGATTGTCCTTGTGTCACATACCTCATTATCATGATTATTAAGGCAACATCAAAAGTCACCGAGGCCCCATACAGGGTCTAATTTGGGTTTGTTATATGCGATAAATTTAGAACGGTTCATCGATTGATGTACCTTGGGATGAATATGTATTACAAGGTACACTCGAACTGATTTTCAATTTTGGAGTTGAAAGGTCAAAGGCTCAAAAGGTCAGAGCCCTCATACTTGTGCTCTAAACCCATCATAAACTTGAGAATGGCTCATGAAATAATTTAATGAACTTAGGTAATCCATTATTTATACACACAAATGAACTGATGAGATTTAGAGTTGATGCTCAAAGGTCAAAGGACCCATATACATATCTGGAATTTGCGCTTATTAACCGACATATAACTCCAAGAATGCTAATATTTTGATGTAGACGGGCCAAGTATGCAGCTGACGTCCGATGAATTGATTACATTTTGGAGTTCAAACAGTCAAAGGTCAACAGGGCTCTACAGCTGCTTTGAATGTTACGAAGCGTAAACTACAAACATATTTTGATCAAATCTACATGCATGCATGAGCTTTCAATAAATTGTGTGGGCGTACAGACTGGGAAGGCATACCCATCACTACGCACAGCTGAAGCTGCTCTAGTCGCCATTTTTTGGGGGGTGGGGATATGTGAAAAATTGGGCCTACTTTCTTGTTGAAGCAAAAGCTCCTCTTCTAACAATAATTCGAGGTTGATGATAGTCATTGAAGTGACTTCATTTCATTTGTCAAAGTTTCTAATGACAGTATTGTTCATAGGATTATCAATACCTAAGAATAACTTAATAAAAGCATGATAAAATCTCCACACAAACACATTAACAAACGTGCTTAATGTGCACAAAGTGGACCTGAAAAACCAGTTTATGGAAGAAAAGACGTATAAACATTTGTTACAAGTACCTTTCTCATTTCACTTACCATGTATATATCATTCCTTTCTAATTGCACCGTTCAGATATTCTTGGTGATGGTCTGATGGAAGTACATGTAAACAAAGATAGCAAGAATTGCTTGCCCACACTGTGACTATGTAAACAAGAGGTTTCCGCACATTCAAGTTTGATATCTCAGAATCGTGCAGAGTAAACTTACATGTTTGACCTAAAGTGACTTTGAACTATCAATGTGACTCTTGACAGCACGAGATATGATGGAATACCTGCAAGTGCATCTACTACCGATACCAATATGTGCGCAATACTTGCAGCAACCATGTCCCCCAATTTATTACTTGCAAGTTAACAAATTTGACCTAAATGACGCTCTAACCTTAGCCATCTGAACTTCTGACAGCCACTGAACTGAAGGTCCCCGAACTGCCATCTTATGCCGCAACGTTTGGTTGAAAAGGGAGCAACAGTTGTAAAGGTTACTTGCTTTCGAGGGAGTCTGTTAGGAAACTTTGAACATAATTGACCTCAAATGACCTGTTGACTAACCATGTACCTCCAAAGTGCACGTATAACATAAGGTTTTCTCAGTGGTGTCATATTAATTGATTATTAAGTGAAAGTATATGCGAAGCTATTTGGGTCACTTGTTTTAAGTTGCCAGTTCATTCGTTACCGTCATCCGTTACTAAGTATGGTAACGGAATGACGAAAACTTAATTATTGGTTTTTTAATTAGTAATGTCAATGAACATAAAAGTTAGTGCTATAGTGTCGTCTACCTGAACCTGTTTGCATACAGTTCCAAATTTTCTCTCCTCAATTTTCTGAATAATTAATAAAATGAGTGTTTTTCGGTAACGGAATGACGCAAAAATAGACACAATTGTTTTAGAATCACCAAAGGCGTAACAAAATCCATAGAACGCAATTGACTACATGCATTACTTTCTTTGAGCAGAACTATAATATAAACTACAATGAGGGATTTTAAGATCTTTTTGGAATTTTTGGGGAAAAAAAATCTCATGTAATTTGTTCACATTTTCAGGAAAAAATTGATTAGTAATTAACCTGGAATTTTAAGTATGAAAATGCAACAAAAATGTAATTCTGAGTTCATAATCAGAAAATTTGGACTTTTACCTTGAATTTGACACCAAATTTGATGGGGTACTATGTTTTTGAAATTTTGGGTACCATGTCCACTTTCGCGTGGAACTGCCCATCGGTTTTCTCTATTTAAAATCACTTGATTTATTTCTGTGGGACCTATCGCTGACATCCATTCAAAACAACAAAAACATGTGAAACAGATAATGTTTTTCTTTACGCCTCGCAGTGATCCGGATGATGCGGATTAAAATACAGACATATTAATGCATAACATTCGAATACAGTATGAAAATGTCCATTCTAGTACGGCCATCCACGATGACAGCTGATGTACTCAAGGATATACTCGTCGGCTATCTGAAAAAAAAGACATTGATAACGAATGACAGACCCCAATGCGGCCATTTGACAACACAATTAGGCAATGATAATTAAATTGTCGTTTGTAGAAGATTGCACTGCGATATTTGCCGATCATTGTGAAAGAAGTCATAACTCCACATCTGTCGATTTTATTCTCCAGCTGCCAAAATGATTTCAAACGTAACATTCATCACATTGGCATTTAGTGAATCAATTAAATTAAACGTCATTGTCAGTTATGACATTTAATGGCATTCAATGACATTTTATTACAGAAGTTTGATTGAAGACAATAGAAGAGCATGTCTGAAACAGTGGAGTAACCATTTTTAAAACGTATACTACTACACAAATCGTCTGCAACCGAAATGAGTTTTATACACGCTGTCATTCGCTTATCAACACTCTACGTAAAAATAATTTTTTGGTATAGGTGATAGTATGGAGCTACATTACTAAATCATAGCTTATATAATTATGTTCCGTACACAAATATACCGCATAGAGCGTCTTACAATCTAAAAGGGAACTCCGATTTCAGCCATTGTTAATTATTACAATAAGCTTTTGGCACTACCAAGCGTCAAAATTGCTATCCCATCATCCAATAATCTAATCATCCAATTATCCAATGAGCCCCCCCCCCCCACTTACTCGAACACACAATACATCGGTCCGATCAAGACGCTACCGATCGCTGTAATCGTTTCATCATCATCATCATCATCATCAGGAATTGTTCAACTTTTGTTGAATGAAGCCCTCCTCAATCAGTTTCCAATCGCTTCTATTTGCTGTCATTCTGTTCCACGTTGCTGTGTTTGTGTATGTTGATATTTCGTCTCTCCAGATTCTCTTTTGTCGACCTCTTCTTCTCTTGCCTGTTCTTGGTCGCCATTCTGTGAGTTTCTTTGTCCATCGGTTGTCTTGTGTTCTAGTCTTCTAGATAAGTGTTCTGCCCATCTCCATTTCATATCTTTAATTTTTACTGTTATCTTTGACTTTCGTTTTCTGTCGTATGCCCCCCAAAAGTAAGTAATCAATTTCAACATTAACTTAATCCCGTTGACATTTTGGCCTACTGTAAACTGACTGTATCCTTTTCCTCAAAGCCATATAACGCCTAATAGAGATCAGAAGGGTGCCAAACATGCTTTTATGGGGTGATAGGTCCTTTGAATACATAGATGGCGATCTGGGGGGGGGGGACTGGGGGACGTGTCCCCCCCCCCTCGATTTTTTTTCTTGGAGGATCGTCCCCTCGTACTTTGTACTGTTATAGTTTGTTCTCATTTTTTAAGCATTTTTGATAGGTTCTGTATCTACATGTTCAAAAGGCGAAAATGCTGAAAGTAAATTAATAAACTTGGTCAGTTGGTTAATGCGGGGGGGGGGTTGAATTTCAATATACATTTTTCGCTTTTTAACATTGACAATAATTTATGCTATGCGCTCCCGGGCGAGGGTACAATTTCGCCTTCAGTATTTCCACCCCCTCGATCGTCCTCCCCCCTCCCCACTCGTTGGCAGAACTCACCCGCCGGCACATTTGAATGGCATATATTACCTTACCAAGTCGACCTTCGCCCAAGCAATAAATCTTGCAGATTTTAATGACACAGGGACGTTGTATAGTGTCATGCCGTAGTATAACCCACACAGAACATGCAGAAGGGCATTAACAGTGAAAGATAAATCGTTGTTAGTTCAAGTACACGAGTTTCGAGAGTCCATTATAGTGACAATAATGTAGAATCTTGTGGTGCCTGTAACATTTCTATCATGCAATAATTTCATTTATTGTAAACATACATTACATGTGCATTTAATATGATGACACACTTGTAATATTATGGAAGACCAAAGCAACGGTCACCGTTTTTTTTTTATTTAACTCTTTACATGCTATTCTGAGCTGATAATAATGACAATCGTTCTCTTCATATTTTCTCTGAATTTTGCTTTCCTTATTGCGGTATCGAAAATGGTAAATTTTCTGTAGATGTTACTCAAGCACACTAGCTATTTGTAGTCTCCTGTACAAAGGTAAAGGAGAAAATTGTAATTACGATTGTTCAGCATGTTCAGTTTAAGTTGTACGATTGTGCACATATGCAACATTATCGCACAAAGGTTTAAGAAAGTATTGCTTCTTTTAAGTATATAATTATTTACTTAAAAGAAGAGGTGTATTATGAAAAAAACGTTGTACAATTTTCATACAGTTCATTTTTGTACACTAAATTTATAGCGAAGTTAAATTTCAATCCGGTACCGTTGCATTGGAGAGATATACTGATTAATTCCCAATTAGGCGTCATCCTGTACATTTTTTTTTTTGAAAGACATGCAGAAAAAAAATAAAGCGAAGGGGTAAAAATGAAAATGTAGCTGTATATGTTTGTAATGCAGTTGCGAGATAACCAAACTTCCTTACTGCATATCCAATGATTAGATGACTATTGAAAGTTTGAATGATGAGATATACTGTAACTGTATACAATTTTGCTGAGTATGGTGAACACTATATAGTCTGAATTCCAGACTGCGCCTCTGCGAAGGAGAGGCCGTGGCCGAGTAGGAAATATTTTCCATTGATGCATTCAATACGTCTGGCAGCCAGACTAGGTGAACACTTACCAGAAGCATATATAAGAGTGTTCTTATATTAAAAATGAAATATGATGCGGGACCGATAACTTACTATATTAACCATTATGTAAGTGAGTCTGAGACCTCGCATCTTGTCTCAGTAGAGGTCCGTAGATAGATAGAAAGATAGATAGATAGATAGATAGATAGATAGATAGATAGATAGATAGATCGCTAGCTAGCTAGCTAGCTAGCTAGATAGATAGATAGATAGATAGATAGATAGATAGATAGATAGATCGCTAGCTAGCTAGCTAGCTAGATAGATAGATAGATAGATAGATAGATAGCCTCATGAATTTGGTGTGCTGCAGTGTGCGCATTTATACCGATTACTTTTTTGTCACCTGTACGTACTAACAGTTTACACGTAGCCTATGTATGAAAGTGAGATGTCAAATTGGCAAATAGGCCGTTTTCGTGACATATCCAAATTTCATGCATACCTTTCAAACAAAGGTTGTTCTTGACAACCTGAAAGTTTGTCTGAGACTTGTCAGATATAGCAAACAAGTAATAATATGCAATGGATTCCAGTAATTGAAGTTCATTTAAAAGGAGCAGGTTAATGGAATAACTCGGCTGTATAGGTCCCGGGGAATGAAACATCAATAAACTTACGAAAACGACCTATTATCGGTAACACCTCGCCAAGTATGGAAAAAAATAATGTAGCCATTACCTTCCAAAATATTATGGTGAAATCACTCTTCCTTTTTTTTCGGAAATGTCGCTCATATTACATGTAATGATATCCTAATTAGTACCACCCATTAACTCCTTTCACAGAAAGGTTCCATACGTCAACCATGGACCTTACTCGATGTTAAACATTGTGACAAGTGATAACAACAGTCAATATAGTCCATTTTACTATCTAACGAACCCATAAACGTTGCCATGGTAACGAAATTACTGGCCCCCCCCCGCCCCCCCCCCCCACGCCTGTACAATCGTGACATATCAACTTGTTAACATTACAGATATCCACAACAAGCGCAGACGGGCTGTTCGAAAGTGACATTTGCATGGAATACACGGACTCCGTCAACACTGAGAACGTCACTCGCCTTGAACTCGGCTTGGAAACCCGGACATTGACTGCGCTTGAACGTTATGACGGAGGGGTATTTACGGACCTTGGAAACATGAATCACTGGGACTTTGACCTCTGTCGCGAGCGTGCACGCCGTCGCGGTGCAGGAGCGACGTAGCGGCCGACAAATCAGTGGTGCGCGAGATTCTTCGCAGTGTTTACATTCTGCGGCTTTCTGCTGCAGTCTTGCGAGCGCAGTGAATGACGCGCGGGTGGCATAAAACTCGTTCCGCTCACTGATATTGAAACAGACACACATAATAACTCTTGATGCTCGGGTGCTTACCAACTGTGACTTCTGTAACATCCTGCTGAACATGTGCCACAGAACAATCAAATAATTGTTTTAGAGTAAAACAGAACATGTAACTGCGTTGGGATAACTACGATTTACCAGTGAATAGAGTATTGAATATTTGTTTGCATCAGCGATTCGGAGATATTAACACAACTCGAAACACAAACGTCTGCACGCACATTGAGCTCATGTGGTGGAAATTATCGTGAGTTTCAGGAGAGCATCAGTTAGGCAGTATAGTTGTGATTCAGTCACCGGCTGCAAATATGCGTCCCATTGGCCTGAAGTTGGAGACTGAGGATAATCCGACGACTACGTCACTGGAGCCGGACCCCGCTCCAGCCTCCGATTCTGACAGCAACGCGCCATCGCTATCTCCCAGGCGAAGCCCGGAGCCGAGACCCGGGAGCAGCTGCCACGCTCTCCGAGCTGCCGTCGGGCTTCTAGCTTTCTGGGATGATTTCGACGCGGAGAAGATTGGCGAGGGATTCTTCGCAGAAGTTTTCAAGGTGAGGATATATTATTTGAATGCAATCAAATTGTATGTTTCTTTTGTTTCTAAATCTGAATCTGAATCTGAATAATGATACTGATAAACGTAGGTTATCCAAGTATTATGTATGTAAACTAAATCGTCTTCGTCTAACAACCGTTACGACTTTATTGTTACAATTCTCGGTAGATATGATAATAATTATCTATATAAATTGGAATTTCCCGTAAACATTTGTATGCAAAATTATTTTTAGATCCTTTTATCATAATATAATAACTTCTATTTGTAAAGCGCTTTTCATAACAAACATACATCAAAGCGCTTTTATCCTTACTTTATATAATGCAAACCGCTTTTGTAAGCCATAAATGGTAATGTTTTCACACCCTACACTACACAATCTGTAATGTCATATATCTGTAAACTTTCAGAACCAGGGCAAAGGCAATTTGTCACAATTTCGCTACACGTGGTTTAATTTATGCTACTGTGACAAGAAACGAACTTGGCAGTCGAACAAATTGTGGTCGACCTGTTTTTGTTTGCAAGACGCTAAAAAAATTATACTTCACTTATGTCATATATCACATATCATAACTCCCAAATGACAAATCATGACCCGGTGTTACGTTGTCTGGTCGTAAATTACATGGTACGAACATCATGTCCGTGGTACGTACTTTATAAACAAACTTATATAAAAACACAACAACAAAAATCACTACCCCTTTTTTTTTCAAAATACTACACCTTTTTAAAGAAAAGGTTTTGAGCGAAATAAATGGCAATGGTGTTTCTGGACTAATTGATTAAATTCTCTGTGAAAATGTGATTAATCCGTCAAGTCATGCATGAGTGAGCACATATTAGGCCTAAAGGCAAAAATGTCACTTTTTCAAAAGTCACAAGAGTCATTTTGGGGGATTTGTGATGCAGGATTTTGACAAATTCTGTTTCTGGTTAATCATTAAGCGCTATAATCTATCGTTTGACCCCCTTACACTTCCGTGGCACTTTTCGCATATTTTACGCTTCAGTGAACCCAATTTAAAATCTTCAACCCCCCTTCAATTTTGAAATTGTAAAATCCATTAAGTTTATTGAAAAAATTGAAATCCGATATTTTTCAGCAATATGTATCTTTACATGTACGAACAAAGATGTTGTAACCATGTCATGGTAGAGTGAGCACACTATGAATAAAGCGAAACATACAATTTACCATTATTTTGGCATAAGAGATGACTGTGGCTTTTGAAAAAGTGAAAATTTTGCGCTTAAAGGAGAAGCACCGGCAACTAACAGGCATAAGTTAAGAAAACATTTGAGTTCTTGCCAACCAATCAGATCGCCACGTACACATTGCTGAAACTGACCAAGCATGACCGATGCATGCCCACCCGACTTGTTAGTCACGCCGCAGTAATGTATGCACTGTTTGAATCGATAATCCCCCCTCCATGACTGTTTCTGCCAAGTTTATCTTTAAGACAAGACTTGCAAAGACATAAAATAAACACAATTAACTAATTTATAGGGCTTGCTAAGTGTGAGTGCCACACAATAGCCCTTATTTAGGCTGTATTTATCACCATATACATAATTCTCACAATACTCTCAATGCCTCTTTATTTCGTAACTTATGCCTGTTAGTTGTGGTGCCTTCTCCCTTTAATGCATGCTCATTGTTCACTCATGCAAGGCTTGACGGATCATTCACATTTTTCACACAGAAGTTAGCCAGTAAATGTAGAAATACTCCTGCCAAATTATTTTGTCAAAACTTATTTCGTTAAAAAGTTATGGTAGTTTAAAAAAGGGGGGGAGTTAGGATGACGATTGAGGTCGTTATCGATAGCTTCGTCAGACCATGGATCTTACTAGAGAAGATCCATGGTCAGACGCAGTGTGTACAAGATTAATGAATTTATGTAGCCCCGTCGTCCAGCTCACCCCCTTCCCCCTCTCCCACACTTTATCAACAACAACAAAAAGTAAATCAATGTAGAAATGAAAATACTAAATACTGCTGTGGTGTAAATCGAGTTGTGTCCGCATTAACCCGTTGGAGACTAATTACGGGTTAACTCGTGTTGGGGTCTATGAAAAATGCATGTAATCGTGAAATCAAATCGTCTGGCAGAATGTGCTCTGTAATTTAGTGATGCAAAGGAGAGACATTGTCCCCACCATGAAAATTATATAGATTGCTTGCTTGATAGAATATCTGAAGTCATTTCCTCTTACACTGTTACAGTCTGTACATCACTGTCGTATAGGTTTTGCAATGGCGGAGTCCGGGGGGGGGGGTGGGGGAGATAGAAAACGAATCTACAACCTGCCCTCTTTTTTGTCACCTCCAAACAAAATAATGCGAGTAATGCGGAATCGTAGAAAAGGTATAGGCCTACCCTTTTCATTGTTAACTCAAAATGCATGATGCACGTATTGACGCCCATGACTGCGGTCCCTTTTCTTTTGGAAAATCTTGGATCTGCCGCTGGTTTCTGTATATTTGGTTGTATTTTATGATTAGTTAAATGCGGGTTAAATGATATAATTTGTTGGATCGCGCCTGGGTGGTGGGCCTTTAAACTGTCGACATACACCAAACATAGGGACTTACATACAGCTATTGTATATCCATATGTCATGTATGTAATGATGCAAAGTTTGAACCCCTTTCCAAATGAATGTTTAACAATTCTTCAAAAATAATGCCACCAAGTTTGTGATTTACAACCAACGAGAAGCTGCGTGGGAACCAGACTTATACACACAAAAAATGATTTTTTTATTTTTATTTTTATTTTTTTTATAGATATGACTTAAGTTATTTAGCGTGATTTAATGCTTTGCGAAGTCTATTTAATGTACTATGGTTAATGAAGGTTGACTAATGCCCTGCAATAAAACTTTGGGCGATTATCTCTGAACTTTGGACGTGCTAAAATCGTAACAGTTCTTTTATCACTGATCACGAAGCGTAAAATATCACCTGGCATACCGTCTTGTTTGTTATGACGGAGTCTGTTTATTGTCAACAACTGCTATGAAAAATCATAGGCCGTGACAGGCAGAAGATATTCTGACCCGATGTATGATTTTAGAATTTTGGCTATTAATAATAAACACAATTAATTCTCAGCATGGGTTTGCAGTCAGTCAGTCGAGATAGTGTGAATGTTGAAATATCTGTTTCTGACATACTTTGTTCGGGCAAGATATAATATCATAGTCAGATAGTACAGGTGAGGTGTGTGTGGTTGCCAGGGTAGCTATTCTATTTGAAAATGATGCTTTTCTCAAGATTGAATGGGAATTTATACATTAGATCACAATTCCAAGGTGAACACTTTCAAAACTCGATAGGATAGTGATGTAGATGATGATGATGATGATGATGATGATGATGATGATGATGATGATTAATAATCATAATATGATGATGATAATAATGATGTACATGATGATTAATTGATGATGATGAGGATGAGGATGATGATGATGATGATGATGATGATGATGATGATGATGATGATGATTGATCGTAAAATGATGATGCCAGTTATCGTCATCCATACCTTATATTACTCGTGCATCAATAATTCCATTGTTCAGTGGTATACTCATCTCAACAAAACTTTTGCGGTGGTTAAATCACCATGAACTTATGTGAATGGAATTGTGACCTTGAGCTAACCCCTGAGTTCGTGAAAACCTCGGTATTCACTATTCATGATACTCCCATTGGCTCATCCACGAAACATTTGACGGAAGTATTGATACCGGCGGGTGGGGTCAGAGTCATCCCATCACCAACGCCAGCGAGTCAGTATACACATTAAAGGGAGAAGGCACCGGCAACTAACAGGCATAAGTTAAGATATAAAGAGGCATTGAGAGTATTGTGGGAATTATGGTATATGGTGATGCAGGCAGCCTAAATAAGGGCTACTGTATGACACTCACACTCAGCAAGGCCCTATAAACTAGTTAATTTGTGTTTATTTTATGTCTTTGCAAGTCTCATCTTAAGATAAACTTGCAGAAGCAGTCATAGGGGGGAGGAGCTTATCGATTCAAACAGTGCATACATTACTACGGCGTGACTAACACACGTCAGGTGGCATGCATCTGTCATGCTTGGTCGGTTGTACGTGCGATCTGATTGGTTGGCAAGAAACTCAAATGATTTTTCTTAACTTTCCTGTTAGTTGCCGGTGCCTTCTCCCTTTAATATACCATCATAAGTGGATAACAATCTGTGATATCAATCAACAGAATGCGCCAGTTAGACGCTAGTCATCCGTATGAAAGCAGTTATGAGCACTAATCGAGAAGTGAATATTAGTTTATTGGGATGTAATATCTATCGTTAGACCATGGGGCCTACCGTATGGTAGGACTGTCGTTTATATTACGGCTGCTATTATTGCATCCTTGACCGTACGGCCAATGCCACGTGCCATTGGATGATAAAATGTATGCAATTACAATGGTGACCGAAAGTATCGTCACGTTCCGAACGCGTACAAACGCGATTCCAGAAACGAATTCGTTTCATACATCGTTTTAAAGGAACGCGTTTTAGTAAACGCGTTTGGAAAGTGACGATACTTTCGGTCGCCACTATAACCAAATCAAATGGCCTTGATGTGGCATACACTGTGTTATGTGTAGAGATTTATCTAAATATTTATGTAAACATTTATGATGAAATGTACTTCGAGACTAAAATATATGAATCCTTGTAGCATCAAAACACACAATGTCTTAATGTGAACATGCACAATGAATCACGTCTAGGACGAGGAGCTAAAAGCACAATCAGCTTCAGTGTATACGAGTTAATCGAAATGATTGTTGCAAAAGGTTAAAGTCTTTGGCACATGTTGGTGAAGGATTCTTCAATGGGGGCGGTTAATTATTTAACCATGGCATTAGAATAAGGTCACAGAGAATAGGTCAGAAATATGTTCATGTTAAGCGATTTGCAGGCAGGAGGCATGAGTAGAAAACATCATAGATCAATACAGATTTTTTCACGTCATGTGCCCAACAAAACGAAGTAAGCTTTAATGTACTTTGTACAGCCCGAGCGCCTTTCAGCCAGCAATACAATTGCTCGAGTGCCGGAGACGGAAACCATGGGGTTAAATGCTCTGAATACGTTATGGATATGATGAAAGTTCTATAATGTTATCTTAAGGTCCCCTGCGTGACTGTCTTATACAAGAGACAAATTGTATTCCTTTCGGTAAAAACTGCTACAAAACTCCGTAGACAGTGGACGTATACAGTGGTGTCGAATTCGAAACTCGAAAGGGTTAATTATTGAACGTGATCAAGGAGAGTGCGTGTACACAATACACAATCATGTTGGTAAATAGTTACGCCATATTGTAACGGTTTGGGAAACCCTTTTTTCGCTGCTCCAATCATGTAACCAAACTCTTATAGACGTTTGACATTTCCATCAGGAGACACGGTGAATTAACCCCACCTCTCATTACGAGACCGCGAAGCGAAGGTTGACTTCAACGTACATCATCAGCTCAACATTATGACATGGTATACAGTCCCGGCACTCAATACATGCGTCGTGATTTGAAATATTAAGGTTGCCAATCGGAAGATGACAAAAAGATGAACTTCAAAGTGCTTTTCATAAATAGTCAATGAGGTTGAATCAGATATAAAAATCAAATTAAGTCAATTAAATATGTACATGATACATCTTTGAATTTTAATTATTCTAGAGCTGGTAACCTATGAGGATTTTTTTTTGTGGGGGGGGGGGTTGGTACAAAATATAATTGCGAAGAATCGTTCCTTTAAATGACCATGACTCTTTGATACCTATATCAGCACGCGTAATCATACTCCAGATAATCAACAACTATTGTGCACTTCCAGTCATATGGTAAGCTTACAAAATAATGACCAGGCATCAATGACATTGGGATTTCAAATAAATTTCCTTTTCCAAATTCACACTACATTTATTTCATTCAGTAATGGTAAACAATGAGTTAAATTCATGTATATGGATGTTGAGAAAGTCGCAATACTAAAAGCAAAAATACGGAAGAACCAATAAGAAATGGAATTTGACACTAAATTGAAAGTAGCTTCAAAGACAACAGTTTGCTAGCATTAAAAATAATTAAAAAACGCGGCAGTCCCAAATTGATGAATTACATTTTTCGTACCTTCCTGCTCCATAGGTAGATTTTGTCGAAGATACATTGAATCAAATAGGCTAATTATTTTTCTCTATGTGTTTTGATGTTTCATCGCACCATGGTCACTTTTTTTTGATTTGGAACCAATAACTTAAATAAATTATTCTTTTGAAGCTGTTCTTACCCGAAATTATGCTTCGTGTAACAAAATTAGTGTCAGGGTTAGAGCGAGGTCTGACCAAAGTTCAGAAATAATAGCACCCACTATACACAATTGATAAGTATAACATATGAATACGAGAATCGACATGATCGACCTGATGTGATATTATCCATAAACGCCCGGCCGTTCGAGTGAAAAGAAAGGTCCATTTGATATTTGTATACAGAGCTATTGACCTGAAGAGGTAAGATATTAGGTCAAAACGTTCGAAATCCCAATAACTGTAGTTATAGGTTCTGTGATTTGGCCTGTCCAACAATATTTCAGCGATATGTATAGTTGAATTTGGAATTAATTGAATCTTCGCTGCTTGCGCCCTAAAACGAGTACACTTTTTTGTCCCTGCTGGAAAAGTATCTATTTAAATTGAAATCAGTTTTCCTAATCATAGAGATATCTTTATTTGTACATTTCATTGGTATACATATATATATATATATATATATAAAATATAATATCGTTTTATTACTTGATATGTACATTTATTTATATTATTCATTATTGTATTATTCGTACTCATTTATTTATTTATTTACTTACTTTACTTTACAGTGATTTTTCTTTCGTATAGCATTCTTGTCGATATTTTTATCCCTTCTCATCAAAACATATTAAATATTCAAAACCCAATTTCCGATAACGACATGAACAGAATTCTGTCCTTCGACGGTGACATTGGAAGGAGGCACCATCACAATCACCAGACGTAGTGGCGTAGATAGGGGGTTCTCAGTTCCCAGTCCCCCTCTCCGGCTCATAAATGAAGACAGTATAAAAACACGGTTGTTGTTGTTGTTGTTGTTGTTTTTTTTTGGGGGGGGGGGTACTAATTACGTTAGACTTACATTATTAGTATGCCTGACACGATGTAATGAACCTCCATCCCCATATTCCATAGGACGGTTGACCCCCACCCCCATGATTCCTGGAGACGCCACTCCAGATATGTTTACCGATATATGATTATTCTCCGGGTAATTGCGCACAATATGGTTTGATATTTAAAGCTTATAACAATTAACGGCAGTAGCAGATCATTTACTATCTTCTTCCGAGGGGGGGGGGGCTGGCAAATGTTAATACAGAACAATTAAAGTCAATGTTCAGCAAATATACACACAACAAAAAAGTAACTACCCCTTTTTCAAACTATCATAACTTTTAACGAAATGAGTTTTAGCAAAACAATTTGGCAAGATAATTCCCACATTT
>JZLH01S0608003.1:2295-21618 GCA_001188425.1 Eucidaris tribuloides | reverse complement strand
TTTCATTAACTAATTAAAAAAAAACTAAAGGCATTCAGAATCTATTACTGCAGGGTTATGACTTTGGGGCATAAAGCTTTCAAATAACAAAAAATCCCAAAAACTAAACTTGGGCTTTAATTTGCGTTGCTAAGTCATGAGTGATTGATTGAGTGAAATATGGAGTTCTTGATTAGAAAATAATATAGTATATACGATTCGTCGTGTTATGTGCTCTTTAATTTCGTATATATTTTTTTCATTTGCTCGAAGTTGGTACGATTTTGTATCGAAGGGTTAAACGACCGTTAACCCACAGTGAAGATCCAAAATCAATTTGAATTTTATGGTTTCAGCTAACCGTTTTATGTATTATTGTTGTGAAAATATGATCACTGTATTCTGAGTATTTGGAAGGGGCTGTTGTAAGAATGGCATTTCACCAGTAATTAGTAGTTGTGACACAAAATCATATTTTACCACGAACACTAGCATATCTATCGTTTCAGGGAATAACTTATCTGTAAAAGAAGTTTTCAAAAATCGTTTTAACTTTTCTCGATATTGACCAGTTTTGCAAATAAGCGGAATAATAACTCACTTTCCCACGAAGTCATGTTTTGAAACCTTTCAGAGAATATAGATATGTCAGGTGTGTTGACATACGAACAGTGTTTAATTCTCAATAAATAGGCCGATACAACTGTTTGAACAGCTAAAGTTGGACTTTGGCAACTTGATAAGCACATTATCATCCCGACAATTCACGAAGATTAAAGGCTATCAGTTGTTCGTTGTGTCACATACACCTGGCTGTAAAACAAATTTTGATTTAATATTGAAAATATTTCTTTTTACCACAGAAGATGGATCTATCGTTCTATTGTGTATGCATTATTCTGGGATTTTATATGAATAATTCAGAAGACAGATTTGAAATTATGATTTAAAAAATGAGTACGCTAAGTTGTGTTTTTGTTATAGCATTTTACATCAATATGTCACCGTTTGTCTATATCGCAGATCGAGGTGACTTTGCCGGACACCAGTTCAGACACGCTTTAAAGGCAGTTGCAAACATCCCCGCAGACCAGAAAAAGATAACCCATGCCCTTAGGCTATTGATGAAGGGAATGTCTGTGAAATCTGGGGGTCAGTAATTACCTAGAATTTGACAAATGTGAAATAAAAATAATAGCCGTTTAGTGTACGTTCTATGGTAGGAATTCTTTTCTCGCGAAAAAAAGTCAAATCAGAGTCTAAACGGTCACTATAATTCCACTAAAACTGAGTTTTTAGCTACTATATTTTGCTAAGGGTTCCCAGATGGCATTTTCTTCTAAATGCCATTGTATTTACACAATGTTAATTTTTAGGCATGCAAAAGAGATCCCCTGCCTCTAAACCATGTTCCAGTGAATACACTCATTTAACACTTCTGTTTCTAAGGTAGACCATTAAATGAGTGTACACATTGGAACATTTTAAAGATACGGGATTTCATTTGTAATCCTCCCCATATCACAGCAAAGCATTATTCATGTCCTTAGTCTGTGATAGAGGACTTGCCTGTGAAATCTGAAGATTAAAAATTACCTAGATTTTGAAAAATAATTTTGAAAATAAAAACAATAGTTGTGTAGTGTAAGTTCTAGGCACACAGTTTCAAATCTCACCTCAGGCCTATTATAGTACTCAAGTAATACCAGACGGTTGATCTTCTTCTGTGCTGGCATGTGTCAGGCACAAAATGAATGCAAGGGAATCTACGTGTACATGTTGCACTTAGCTCTCAGTGGCACTGTCCATTGAGAGACCAAAAATCAAATCGAAGTCTAACGTTTATTATAATTTCACTAAAACTGCGTTTCCAGCTCCTGCACTTTGCTAAAGGTTCTTAAATAGCTTTTCGTCTACATACCAGGGTATTTGCACTTAATGTTAAATTTTAGGCGTGCAAAAGAGATACCCAGCATTTAAGCATGTCAGAGGTCACCCTAATGTCTAGTATGAAAGACACGGTTGTTTTGTCCATGGAACACCTTCCACCCTAACTTAACAGTAAGATCAACAGACGTGTCTTCAGTTGCAACGACCAAGGCCATTAAATTCACACTTTCTGTGTAGTTACTGTAACTTTATCTCAGCCTTTCACATCAGATGCAGTATGTCTGCGTGTACCGACAAAGTAACCAATAAAATAGCCATTGTATGTCGAGGTGGCAATAAAAACAAGATTTCTTCTCACTCGAGTAGCCTGACCATGAATTTGACCACGTCAATTGACGGCTTATATACATCAAGGTCTCAAACTGGAAGTGCTTTTGTAAATCCACACATTTTAGTATAATAAAACGTTAAAGTGGCATTGAACTTCCAGCCAGGCATGAGTTATATTCATGATAATCTAACAGATTCAAACCATTAAACGTTTTAGTTTCATATGTTTTCCCGAATCTCATGTAGATCTCACCTCGCTTGCATATTCGTGATTGCAGTGATGTATAATTTTACTGTACTTGAAATTCAGTTTACATTACGAACAAAAATTGTTCCCAAGATATGTACATATAATTCAAAGCATTAAGGTATTGTCAAAAGTTATTTCTCTATTTCTCTGGGTTTTTTTTTGTATTTTATTTATGTAGGCTTATCCATCCGTTTATCAAAGTAACACGCTAACATTGTGGAGCTTCAATTTTTAGAAAAAAAAATTGTCAAACTTTGATATCTAAGCTACATATAGTGTTTAAATGGGCAAATAAACACCGTAGAATTGGAAAGTTATGCTGCCACTGGCAGGATATGCATGAATAAACAATTTTCACTCCGGTGGAGGATAAATTAGCCTAGATCCACATACACAGTTAGTCTGTGGGAGGAAGTGGGCAGGTGAATCCGGTCAACTTGAGTGCTTGTAGGTTTTCACACTTTTTGAAGCACTATTTGAAATACAATTTTTCCAGGGCTTTTATTTTTGGTATTTATTTATTTATCTATTATTCTATTTTTTATTTATTTTATTTATTTATTTATTTATTTATTTATTTATTTATTTATTTATTTATTTATTTATTTATTTATTTATTTATTTATTTATTTATTCATTTATTCATTTATTTATTTATTTATGTATTTACTTAGGTCTGTATCCTTGGTAAGGAAGTGATGAAAACGTATATTTTTTTGTTTCAAATAACGATGCCTGCACGTATTCCTGTGAGAAGACTGATAGTGTTTCCCCGGCCCGTATTCTTTTCATGATACATACATGTACTACACACGACATACTATATCGTCTACAATTTTCGTAACATATTCTTCACTCCTCTGCCCCATGTGGCATATTACACAAACCCAATGAACTACATCGTCGTTACAAGCACGTATAATCCAATATTTCAACGTAGTCTAAATATTTCGATCTGGTGCGTACGGCGCGAAGTGAAGTTTAAGGTCATGGAAATAGCGGTGTTGAAAAGGTGGATTTGTGACAAAATGATAAATCGGAAAAGCCCCGGTTTTTCCCCTCGCGGGAACGAGACAGATAGGAACCAGAAGGTCAAAAGTGCAATCAGATACCCCCTCTGGTTACCTTTCATTGAAGGGATGCGCGCGAAGCCCGTTATCATGCTCTTCTCATACATTTTCCAATAATCAAGCGAGCATCCGATTTGTATCTTGTCAAGAACTGCACTACAAATAACAAGGAGTTAATATTAATGCCCTGGTATTTTTGTTGTTGCTGTTGTTGTTGTTGTTGTTGTTGTTGTTGTTGTTGTTTTACATGCAATTTATCCATTTCCCATATTTTTAATTGCAAACCAGGAATTTTTATTGGGGGGGGGGGCGGGGGCGTGGGGGAGGATGTGATATATGTTTGGATTGGGTTTGGGTTTAGGATTATTGAAATGGATGTTCAGGTTATTATGTCGGACGAAATGGTTGTAGATCAAACGTTATTCCCCCAGGCCCTGTGCTACTACAGACCTACACCCACAATGTAAAGGTATTGAAAATGTCGGTGTTTATATAGTATGATTTATATGGGCAATTCCATAGATTAGTTACGTTACACTTTATGACAAACTTTACTCAACATTTGGCTCTTACATGAATATGCTTTGATATTATTTTTCTGTTTTGGTACTGTCAGTTTTCTAGACTGACATCTACTTCACAACACCAAACAAAATTATGAAACGTGTTTCAGTGGGTAACAAGAACTTTAATTATGGTTAGTTACGTTACATAAAGAGGACATGGAAAAATGACAAGTCTTTGTCCTCAAAGTTTCCTCAACCTGTTTTCAATTGAAACAAACTGTGGTATTCATGCTATTTCTGGTGTCTTGATAAGTCATTTAATATATAACTTCTTGATAAAAATCTTTTCATTTCTAACTACAACATCAAAAACATGGTTAGTTACGTTACATTTTGTCCATCCACACAAATTTGCGTTTATTCATGTCTTTTTCAGATTTAGTATGCATAAGGGGCTTTATTACTTTCAAAACAATGAGAAGAGGCATGGAGAAAACTTCAGAATAAATGATAATTTTTCATAAAACAGATTTAGTCACACGTAGTCCCACATGTGGTATTTCATGTATGGTTCTGATTCTCCTAGAGGGTGCTGTTGGAGACGTAAAATATAGAGTAAAAATGATGTCCCCTATTGTTTCTTCATGATTCATACCCATTCAAACTATTGAAATGTAAAACGATTTGAGATAAAGCAATTTATATAATTTGTGATTTGTCCAATAATTCATGGAATTGCCCATATACTTATTTTAACCATTCTGAGGTTTCGTTAACACTTTGGTACCTAAGCACGGTTGATGTGGTCCTTGACAACACCAGCTGGTGCGTATTCTAACACATTAGTTCTTGCAGTGTACACCTTGTGTACAGCATGTGTATTGCTATATTTCTCATCATATATCAGTGATCGGTGTACAGTTGAAACATAACTTTGTTTTGAGGTCTGCTAAAAAAAAATGACGTTTGCTCGACATCCATTTTATACCCGTAGTTCGATATCATTGCAATAATCCGTTAATACATATTTCTTAGTTGTGGATTATCTACGATCAATGCATAATACCAAAACCATGCAAATTTACCAGTTTAGTGCAGTATGGGAAAAACAAGCGCGTTTAGCCTGTGACGATGATGGAACTTTGACGCATGCGGTGATCTTTGATTTCTATCTCTGCAGTCTCAAGGGATTGCACTGGATACACCAGCAAGGAAACTAGCTGCACCTGTACAACGGATGATAGCCCAGAAAAAATGGCTCTTCTGGGATAAAACATGCCGTCATTTTGTTTGTCTATATTTTGTGGCTATCACTTTGCGCCATTTTTACAAAATTGTCAACACCCATCTTGGATTGTGCTGATCGATTTTTCTGGTCAGAATTTAAAAAATGACAAAGAAGCAGACGATATATTTCTGTCTGTTCTGTTCTGTCTCCACGAGTGTGTTGCCACATGATTATCTGCACTCAAATTGAATTGAATGATACCGAACTATACAGCGTGTCTCAAAAAATGTGCAAATCAAAAGCGCCCTCTTTGGCAATTAGAAAAATACAGTTCTGACACTTGCACTTGACGTTTACGTAACCATCATGCCAGAACAGTATTTTCTAATTGACAAAGAGGGCGCTTTTCACTTGTACAACTTTTTGAGACATGCAGTAGAATGTACAAAGTTTTATTGGCAGGGTACCACTTAACAAGGACTCTGGTAATCCAAATATGAAGGGGAGGTGAAACTTATCCCATAAAACAAATTTTGAATCAGATATTTAATTATGCAAACCTGCACACTTGAAGGTATAACTCTTACTAACATGGTGCCAATAAATTTGCATTGGTGGAAATAATCACCTTTACAAGCAGGCAGAGAAAAATGATGACACCTTTTTTCAACCTAAAGGGTACAAATTGCAATATAACGCTCTTTCAAGGGTATACAAAAACGCTACTTCTGATGCACCATATACCTGCTGGTAGTATTTCGAAAAGTACAACATTCAACATGCAGGGAACAGGTAATAATATTGAAAACAACCCACATGACTCAAATTACATGTAGTTTTGAACCCTCTCCAAGTTTCAGAATTGAACTTTGAATAGTCGAGGAGAAGGTGTTTGGCATCGTTCCAAGGGCAGATGTAGTTGTAGATTACTGGAAGTACATTATGTTCTGGGGATGTCACTTTTATTCCTTCACCAAGAAGGAGAAAAGAAGAAGGAGGAGAAGGAGGAGGAATTGGAGGAGAAGTAGAAGTAGTAGACTAGTAGTAGTAGTAGTAGTAGTAGTAGTACTAGAAGTAGTGTAGTAGTATAGTAGTAGTATAGTTATAGTAATAGTAGTAGTAGTGTAGTAGTATAGTAGTAGTAGTAGTAGTAGTAGTAGTAGTAGTAGTAGTAGTAGTAGTAGTAGTAGTAGTAGAAGAGGAGAAGAAGAAGAAGAACAAGAAGAAGAGGAGGAAGAAAAGCGAAAACAAACAGAGAAGAAAAGTGTTGCTTGTTTGAAGTCATATTGTGTGAGCTGCGCATCTTGCTTTGTATTTGTGTGTGGGTTTGTCAATAATGAAGAGGATATGTTTCCTTAAAGTCGAATAGATATTGTTATAAATTGTCTGGGACAGACAGTATTAAATCTTACAGATTTTGACAACCGTCAGCGACGTAGATAATGCTACAGCCCCCCCCCCCCCCCCACTGCCCCCACCCCCATACACACCTTCCTACTCAGTGCCTCACCATGGAATTCGATAAAATGAGTAATGATCAATGTGACAGAGATTACTAGTATCAAGTTGTGCCGACATTATTTTGTGTTATCATTTTTATTGGACGTAGCTGTCACGGTGGATTTGCGGTCTCTTCAAGATATGGCCGCGGGGAATGTCGGTTTCGGTTATGCCTGATCATCGTATTTGCCGAGTTGTTATGAAATAATGTATTTAAAATATGAAATCAATTCAGACGTTGATATATGGCGGCATAAGTGACGACATAAAAAATCAGCTGTCTTGCTTGAGACTATAAGTTCATGATCTGATCCAAGTCTGTTTTGTAGTTTGCAAAAATGCAGCAGTTTCTTTTTCTTCTTTCTTAATGTCCATTTTTTCTTATATGCGTTATATAAGAACGGTGATATTATTGTTATTATTATTATTTTTTTTTTATTTGTTACAGTATATTAACAGAATATACTCTGACATATAACACAACGTTGAAAATGCTATCGCAAGTCTCGTAAAGTGTGTATGTGTGTGTGTGTGTGTGTGTGTGTGTGTGTCCCAGCGTGTGTTTGTTTGGTGTGTTTGTGCCTGACTGTCTGTATGTGTCATGTGTGCGTTTGTGTGTATGTGTTTGTTTGTGTCTGTTTGTGCATGTTCCTGTGTGTGCAGTCGTTAAATTTTGACTGTGAATGAAGGCACTAGAAAAAAATAAAAATAAAATTGATTTACTACCCTGCACAAAATTCTCGTCCTTATTATATTATTATGATGATACTTTTTATTCTACAATGCTATGAATTATAATGATTAACGAATTGGTTACATGCATTTTCAGCAAAGGACGATTTCAAGAGATAATGGACATAATAGATGCATAATTTATTCGTGTTAATCACTTGCAATGGGTAGTAGATTCAATCATATATACTCAATCACCGGAAGAGGGTATATAATAATGTGTCACTATAATTAGCTGTGCTCAGTGTGCAGTCTTTCGACACTGAAATTGCCAATAACATTTCGCTAAATTTGTTTTTAAATAACGTTCTGATCTATGAAAATCATGTGGTTTTGTTATCTGCTTCCATTTTTGCGTTCTTTATGTCTATACAACGTTCATTTTATGCAGCCTAAATACACGTAGGTGCACTGTCACGGCCATTTTCTCCATATGATTGCACGTCTTGTATGAGAGAGAATCCAGACATAAAATGTCCAAATTGCGAAAGAACGAGGAAGAAAGACAACCTGAATGCACATTTCAGACAAACATCCTGAGCAGACGTCTGGAAGGAAATCGAAAAAGTAAATACAAAAATTATATTTCTCGGCTAGGTGACGAAAATCAACTACAACTCGCCCTACTTTGTGGGAGAAAACAGTTAAATATACCCCCTGGAAATGTCAATCATTGATGACACATTAACCGTGTCCGAAACTCGGTCAATAAATGGATGTTTACCCAACAATTCTTTGGATTCTGAATTCGTCGTCGTTTTTAGGAACCCCTTTCCGATTTTGTTGATGTACTGTAGGGGGAATCCCTATAGACCGAGGGCTCGATAGACCAACGATATATCTGATAGACAATCATCACGAATCTAGGCTTAAAATCATGAGTTGTGGTGTAACATTTTTAGTTTTCAGGATTTGCAAGTCCATCATTTCCCTTTATTATCATTACCAACCGGTAGTTTATTACTTACAAATGGTGTGTTGAAATTTTGAGATCCATACGTCACGAATTTGATGTTTTATGAGAAAAACTAATAACGACATGGTACCAGAATGTTGTCCTTTCCGTGAGTTTAAATTTTGCACAAATTGCAGAACACGGTTATGTGTACGTTCGCATAGTGCAGCGGTCAGTGGGTGGTCAAGCGGTGAACTCCGCGTGACCTTCGGCTAGCGGCCGTCGGACAATTTTGGAACTAACGGAAAGTGCCCGTCACTTTGCAAAGTTTGAAGTTTAACCGTCCGGATTTTCGCCAAAAAACTACGCATTCTGCCCAAAGGGTCTATGACAGGTTTTTATTTATACTTATCTTCACATTGTAAACGATTTGAGCTGATTTCATTCATTTAGCCGTTTTCTGGTGTGCAAATCCTGAATCCTATCCCCCTCTTCATTCATTCTTATTTAATTTACACAATTATCGGATTCCTGTTCTATCGACTATCGGGCCCTCGGTCTATCGATCTGTAACCATACTGGTCATGTACCATTTTACTCATACTTTGCTGGATACATTATCAGTGTTATAAATGTTACGTAGTATGTTTTAGAATAACGAATTCTGAGTTTCAGCTTCCTTGCTGCTGCCGTTTACTATACTCATCCCGATACCTGTTGTATTATGCGCGACAATATTGCTATATAATGTCGTAATTAATCACACTTTGTACTGGCCAATAACAGGTTTCATGTATGCAGTTCTAACCGTCGTCAGGCTGGTAAAGACAAATGGCACCGGATGGGTTTCACTCAAATTTCCCTCGTGAAGCGGATGTCGGTGTACTTTAGGTCGTATTCCTGGCAATTCGGTGAGACGCCACTTTACCTCAGAGACTCAGATGATTCATGAGTAGGTTGAGCTCCAGACTCCGCCTCTGTGAAGCAGGTAGCGTGGTGAAGATTTACTCCGCTGTAAAAAGTTTGTTTGGAGAGTGCAATTAGAGTAACAGGCTAACATTATGGAGCTTCAATAAAAAAAAGTCAAACTGTGATATCTGAGCTACATACTAATGTTCAAATGGACAAAAACACCCTATAATACAAAAGTTTGGAAAGTTGTGCTGCCACTGGCGATACATGAATAGTACTCCGATGGAGGATAAAATAGCCTAGGTCTGCACACAGTAAGTCTATGGGAGGAAATGGGCAGGTGAATTCGGTCAATTTGAGGGCTTGTAGATTTTCACTTTTTTAAAAGCGCTAATCATCATTTTGAAAAACAAAAATTTAGGGCTTCATTTTTTACCTTATCAAGGACATTTATAGCATGGAGGATTATGTAGCTCATATTTTTTACCAGCTGCGATTATTGTTATCCTATGGCTTTAAGGATGTTTTTGGAAAATGTATGTTTAGATTAATAATATTTGGTGTTTAGAAATTAAACAATGATGTTTACTGATTTGACACACAGCGTTCAGCCTCTGTGCCTGTAATTACAAAGTGATAGCAGGAATGTGTTTAGATAAACGTTTACTCGCCAAACACATTTTTTTTAACTGTGTAGTGAATTCATCACGCGTGCGTTGTGTGTGTGTGCGTGTGTGTGTGTGTGTGTGTGTGTGTGTGTGTGTGTGTTAGTGTGTGTGTGTCTGTCTGTCTGTCTGTCTGTCTGTGTGTGTCTGTGTGTGTGTGTGTGTGTCTGTGTATGTTTGTGTGTGATTTTATGTGCCTGTTTGTGTATATGTATGCTTCTTGCATTTCTTGGCCTGAAACGTTTTCATGAACTGCTGATATTCTGTCGCCAGTGGGCAAAATCCGGAAATACAGCTCTGGAATGATATTCAATCTTCTCGTACACAATTTTACCTCAATAGACAAACATTCCAGGGGGTGAATGGTATAAATCATCCTTTTATTCGCGTGGATAGGAAGGAAAAGGAACGAATACCCAGAAAAAGCTCAGTATTATACCCTGGATGCCTATTTCGAATGTCAGAAAAGCACAATTATAACACTTGGTTTGACTGTCATCGGTCCATGTTTGTTGTTTTCGTGTCGGAGTCAAACTGTTGTTTGACCTCAAAATCCCTAAACAAAATTCACCAGTCGTTTCTTTAGGGGTGGGGCCTGCATGTAGTTGTTGGAGTTCTCTATATTACAGGGTTAATGAATTTGATACTATTTTTAGTGGTGACTTGGTGGTTTTAGGAAAGATTATCCTTAAAATGATGTCACAGTAGTCGTAAGCAAATGCTCACTCCACAAAGAGATTCTTTTGCACATTCAAGGGCAATACTCCACCCTTCCCCCCCCCTCCCCCAACTTTAACGAGTTCAATCTTTCCGGAAATTTCGTGGAGGAAAAAGAAAATCTTATTACGTGTCTTATTGTTTGTGGTTATACAACTCTATTTTTGGGCAAATGTAATTTCACCGATCGAGGCAGCTCTTTGTTGCAGCTGACTTGCAGGTGAAGTCCGCATCGTGAATAGTACAATAATTATGAATGCAGCCTCAATCACACGGTTGCTTGACCTTAGTCCGTTCCGAACTTTCAAAGAGTGAGATATATTAATAGCTGAGAGTGAAAGTTACTTCACGAAACTTAGCTTTAAGCCTACAATTACAATTTTTGTTGGGTTATTTTGGTAAATCAGTTTTTTTTTTTTTTGGTATTGCAACAAACACTTTTAAAGATGGTAATGAAACAAGGGGCTGCAAGACGTAGAGTGCATTTGTTTGATACCCAGGGTGCTGCCTAAAAAAATGTACAAAAAAAAATCAGCAATGAACTGAATTGAACATTGGTGTTTAGAAAGTCATAGAAAACATGTGTTTAAAATGTATGTTTAGATTATTGACGTTTAGTGTTCAGAAATTGGATGCCTGATGTTTAGTGTTTACACACGAAGTTAAGCCCCTGAACATGTTTAAAAAGCGATAGCCAAAATGTGTTTAGAAGAACATTTACTCTGTAAACACATTTGTCACGATATGGAGATACCAGAATTGTGTTAAAGACACTATACAACATTGTGGAAGACCCGTTTACAAAATTGCCAGACTTTGCTATCTGATATATCTGACAATGTTTAAATGGACAAATAAACACCCTAGAACACAAAAGTTCAGACAGTTATACTGTCACTTGTAAAATATGTACAGATAAAAATTGGGTGACCCGACATTTGGTTCGGCGACAATTGCTCCGGTGACAATATCTCAGAAGACAAAGAGTTAGAGTTAGGGTTGCCATTGGGTTTCTAGTTCAGAATAGGGTTAGGGTTAAGGTTAGGGTTAGGGTTAGGGTTTATGTCAGGGTATAGTGCATGAAATAATCATCGGAGCAATTGTCGCTGGAGCAAATGTCATGGAACCTAAAACTTGGCACATGAATTATTCTCGGCCGATGGAAAGTCTGCAACACAGGGAAACTGGAATGGTCTCTCAATGATTTTTTACTTTTTTAAAGCACTTAATGATCATTTTGAACTGTAATTTTTCCAGGGCTTCATTTCTACACCTTATAAAAGATACTAGTAGCACGGGGAATCATGCAACTCACATTTTTTTTAATGGAAATATTGTTATACGATGCCTGTAATTTCGAACACCACTGTCAATGTTAGTCATCTTGTAAGGTGGCAGCGGGGATGCCCACAATGATACAGGCATATGACCTACATGTAACATTAAATATAGGCTACAGATTGCGTAGTAAACTTTTGTTGCAATTTCACTTGCAAGGACTTGTGGGAGGGTTATTTTAATATATCTGATAGAACGTAAATCTCATCACAAAACAAAATATTATTATGCGATGACCTTTTCTCCTAATCAGCCCCCGGTACAACCCTGGGAAGATCAAATATTTGTTTAAATAATACGTAAGGCTATTCTGTGCCTAACAGAATCCGTATATAAAAAGGCGAAACAAAGGAAATTAAATCTAATTCTCTCGAGATAAGTACAAAAATACGAATGAATATTTGCATTTCAAAGATGATGCAGTTTCTACAACTTGAATAATAATTAAACACGGCGTTTTATTATAATCTTTATTTTGTTCGTTTGTATTTTCATTTTTTCAGTATTTATACATTCCTTCATTTGTTTATTTATACATTAATGAATGATAGAGTGAAGCAGAAGAAATAAAAGTAGGAAGTATCGGTTATATTCACTCGCGTAATGAACAAAAACTATTTGCTACCGATATAGACATTTGTGTATTCTCTGCCTTAAAAATTTCAAATATTTCTATTTTTTCGTTAGTCGTCAACATAGATAGATTCTGATTATTACAAACCTCCAATAACAAATATTATGTGTGAATGTAGTGCATTATTATCATCCCATACGTGTGAATGGTTAATATATTGGTTATTGATAGTGAAAAAGTATCCGTTCGTGATTCAAATTAAAGGGGACGAATAAACATAATTTGAGGCAGTGTGCAATATGTAGCTTCATTGATAATGGAAGGTCACATGTACTGTTGTAATAAATCGGTAAATTAAGGATAATTAATATAATCGAATTTTATTGAATGAAATCATTGCTCGCGTGCAAGGTGCTCGCGCGCTACTATCGTCGAGTGCCTACGCAAAGGCCGTTAACTATGTGTCATGTGTCTACGCAAATGTCGCTAATACCATACGTAGTGAATATAGTTAACGGCCTTTGCGTAGGCACACGACTTACAGTTAATGGCCTTTGTATTGGAACACGACGATATACAGTGCAGTTATATATTTGTGAATATTTTTATCACCCGCATTCTTTCTGACCACATATTTAACATTTGTGTTTTTATATTTTTTGTTCAGATTATTTTTTCCTTCGTGCATGTTGTAATAGTGTTTGAAAAAGCGAGGTTTATTCATTAATTTTGATCCTCCCAGCGTGCTTGTCTTCGAGTTAACTCAACTCCAATAAGTCGCATTTAGTGGGCATGTACATATGCACGTATTTCATTTACAACTCCTACTCAGACGTATTATGGGTATAGGTGAACAAATTGCCCTCTGTCCCGTTGCTATGGAAACGGAGACACGATGATGTTAAAATCATCACTTCGGACTCAGCCTGTTTCTTGCCACCGGCGATACAATATTGATAGGGGTAGTGCGAATGTTGTTATATGCCTCCAACGTTAAAGTAAATCTTTGTGGATTCATAATCGCTTGTATAGGAAAACGTGTTGAAATATCAATTCGAAATGCATGCGGAAAACGGCCGATAGAGGATATAGCTCATTTTCAAATTTGCTCTTAGTGTATTGCATACTATAGAGTCCAGACATTATTTCAAAAACAAATGAGATGGGGTTTATATCATTTTGTTCTCATAATCTCATTCCTTCATATATTTCTTGTTAAACATTCATGTAGTAACTATTTTATGTTCAAAGTGCCAGGTCGATTTCTAAAGTTATGAGAGTATGTTGTTTTAAAGCAAAATCCCACTGCAACATACACTTACGTCATCTTGTAGTTCCAGTTCCGTTTTATCATAGGAGTGGCACATATTCTTCAAATTCACATATTTTGAAATGTCAACATCTGCTAAATGCATCGTATTCATTCACAAAAGGGTTATAATCAGGCAAAAAATACTGGTTGGAAGAACGATTATTAACAAAGATCGGAGAAAACTGATACCTCAAAATATGATTTGAAAGGTGAAAAGCACATGCTTTCAACGGCCAAATTTACTAACAATGAAGCCGACATTTGTGATTGTACTCGTAATAACATTTCGTTAGATTTTTTTGAGTCCCTAACTGTTTCTCGTGAGCCTTAATTGAACTATAATACCGAATCCAACATTCCATGGAACAAAAATGGACCTGCAATTTTGTGAATCTTTGAAATAGATTTAATTATCGAATATTGCTGATTCCCTTATACCTTTCATATTGTGTTGGTTTACACAGAATCAGTTTGAATCAACCGGCCATCCCAAACGATAAAAGCATTTTACTGATTTCCTTATCCACAAAGTTTACATTATTCTCCACGATGTTGGAGGAGTAACCGATTCCTCGATAATAATTAATTATGTGTCTGGAAAAGTCAAATTGAATCATTTCTCCATGCTGTTGCCGGCTGAACAGCGAGATTCTGGTTTCTTATTTCGAAATTTGCAGATTCTTCGTGTAAACCTTGGTTCCCTATTGCGACATGGTCATTATCTCCACGTTCGATAATCTCTCTTTGTTGTAATGTTGACGATCTGCTTCAACGGACTTCTTTGCTTCCTGTGTTCGGATCAAAAAATATCTGCAATAATAACTTAACTAGATATTGGCTTTTCCGAATATCTTAGCGAAATGAATACAGATTTCCAAAACTCCCCAGTGCAATTTAACGATCGATCGTCCCATTTCAAGGCTCATGTCCCTGACGCAGAAGAATAATATGGGTTCATGATATACGATGCCGGGATTAATTAACTCTCTCGTCGAAATGAGAAATTCTAACATCAGAATTGTTGACCGTAGACTCGGCAGTGTATAGTTATCGTCGTTCTCTAAATCGAGCCAAACATAAAGAGTACCAATAGCTGACTGACCCTGGGGAAAACTACACAATTTCCAAAATTAATGAAAGTTTTATTGAAAAGGATGAATTTCGTGTCGTAAAGGTTGCGTAAAAGAGAATGTCGGGAATATGGGGTCGAGGATATCGGACCCAATAAATATATGATATTCGTGGAACGGAGATTGTGGTTAGTGGTTTAATTTATTCCTTGAATTCACGATAGTTGTTGTGACAAAGGCAAGGAGGAAGGTCGTACAATATTGTGTTTATCGCTGAATGTTTGAACCCCAGGTTATCCAAACTGGCAATCATCTGGTGCAGTATGTAACCCAATAGTGACCTGATTGGCCTGGTATTCTCATCATGATCTGTTGATCGGAAAGAATGAAGTAGGAACAGAATTTCCTAAAGCTTTGTTTCGTTATGTTAAACGATGTAATACATGATATATTGAAGAGTGCGATGACAATTAAAGTGACACTGGATATTGTTTGTATGTTTTATGATGGGACGTGTATATCATGTCAAGACGTCGGGAGGCACCTCTATAAGATGATCTGAATAGACCCCACACACACACACACACACACACACACACACACACACACACACACACACACACACACACACACACACACACACACACACACACACACACACACACACACACACACACACACACACTACGTACGTACGTTTCCGTTGTTTCTCCATTTATTTAATTTAGGGAAGACAAATTTGCTCTGACAGTTTGCAAACTAAACGCAATTCTTTCACAGTTCGGCTTTCTTCCATTATATAATTTTAAAGGTTGGTATGCTCGAAAGCGGACTGACTTAGTTCCCTGACTTACTTTGAAATGTTAGTCTCCTGTCTTAGGAAACACCACTTCAAACAATATTTACATGTATAACACTAAAATTTGTATTTTAGCTGAAAAGGGCACAAAATATGTCGTCAAAATGAGAATTCTAATTTCTTTCAGGACAAGACGTTTAATACCTAATCTGAAACAAATTACAAATAACTGTGTACTTTTTGTCATAAAATGAATTGGAATTGTCAGTGGTTTGTTTTTTCACTAAAATAAATATTTTAATGAAATGAATGTGTTAACACTTGGCGCTGCGGTCCATAGAACAGAAGACTAATATTGCATTGTTCACGGGAATAAGTTAGTCCACTTTCGAGATTATCATTAGGAGTTTGAAACAGAAAATATCCGAGCGGCCTTTTGGGATGATATTACAAAGACGTAGAGTCAAGGATTTGGGAGGGTTTTACACTCTTAGAAAAAAGGGTGCTGATTAGAACCTCTCCTTGTCCCGTATTTGGAACCTTTTAAGGTTTTTCAAAGAAACAAAAAAGGGTTCTAAATGGTTCTTTAGAACCATTTATGGTTCTACAAGGAACCCTTTAGGGTTCTTTTTACAACCTTAGGGGTTCTCGATGGTATAAGGAAACCTACTGTAGGGTTCTTTATACCATCAAGAACCCCAAATGGTTCCTTGTAGAACCCCTTTTTGCTTCTGTGAAAAACCTTAAAAGTTTCCAAATATGGGACAAGGAGAGGTTCTAATCAGCACCTTTTTTTTCTAAGAGTGTACTATATTTTCAATGTCAAAATGTTACTTGTTGATATAGATTTTTTTCGATATTACCTTGTTCGTCGTTTTTTTATTTATTTCAGATTCGTCATAAAACCGACGGCAATGTGATGGTGGTCAAGGTCGGCAAGCACACCAAGAACAGGTCCGACCAGCATAAGATGATTCAGGAACTGGAACTTCTCAATAAACTGGAGCATCAGAATGTCGTCAGGTATTCATTCAGTTCATTTCATTTCGGTTTAAACTAATATCAATAATGATGGTTACAAAGAATTAAGCTTCGGTGACAGTTGTTTGGTGACAGAACACCAGAACACATCAAGTTAGGGGTATGGTTACCAGTGGGTTTTCAGTTTAGAACAGGGTTAGGGTTTTGGGTTGGGTTAGGTTTAGGATTAGGACTAGGTCAAGGTAGGCAAGCACACCAAGAACAGGTCCGACCAGCATAAGATGATTCAGGAACTGGAACTTCTCAATAAACTCGAATATCAGAATGTCGTCAGGTATTCATTCAGTTCATTGCATTTCGGTTCAAACAACTTACGATGGTGACCCAAAATTTTGCTTCGGCGACAGTTGTTTGGTGACAGAACACAAGAACACAAAACGTTAGGGTTATGGTTACCAGTGGTTTCAGATCAGAACGGGGTTAGGGTTTAGGGTTGGGTTAGGATTAGGATAAGGGTTGAGGTAGTCAGAGGAGCAGTTGTCACCGGAGGGACAATGAGAATGTCATAGAACCCAATGAAAGGCCATAAAGCCATATGTTGGCTTATTTCAAATGGGTCTTTTGAGGGTTTTGTAGTGTGGGTATTTAGGTATGGAGTATAACAGTAAACGTGAGTAGGCGGATTGGCACCATTCCCTTTTTGTAAGATGGGTTCGATTATGTGGTGAGGAGTTCGGTCCCTACACGACCTCCGTCTTTACGTCCTTTACGTCCGTTTTGTTGTTGGTTGTTTGTTTGTTTGTTTGTTTGCTTGTTTGTTTGGGGGTATTTGTTTTGTTTTTGTTTTTGTTTGTTTTATAAATAAAATTAGACAATCTTTCAATATTCTATCGACAGTGATTTGTGTTGCAAACTTCTGGTAAATACGATTTTCATCGAAAAAAACAATTTACGGTACAGCGCCCCGCAGGCGAGATGCATTATAGTTTATCCCATAAAAGCAAACTTGCTAATCATGTTAAATGAGTTTACGAATGAGTTATTTTCCGTGAATGATGACGGCTTCAGATGTTGTAGAAGAGGTGTTTACATCCTAAAAGGTACGTTTATCAAGGCTTCACCGTTGATTTGTATTAATGTTAATGTCCGTTTTCTTTTTTTTTATATTCCTTCTCTTTACCTCAGGTATATGGGCGCATGCGTGAAGGATGGCCACATTCACCCATTACTAGAGGTAGACCTAATGCTATCAATTAATTAGTATTTAATAACAAAGATAATAAGATTTAATGTATACTACAACAGAGCTTTAAATGTATGATATACAACACGTCGTGCGCCTGGCAGAATGTCGCAAGCAAATGCTCTAAGCAAAATCTTGTTAAAAGTACATATATATTGTCCCTAAATTGAAAATAAAGAAACTTATTCCATATTCCTGCCTAACATACTGATAGAAGGACCTCAAAGACCTCAATACTTTCATGTGAAATAAGCTATTGGTTTTCACGTTTTAAGCAATTTACTGTTAACGACATTTTGCTTAGAGCATTTGCTAACGACATTCTGCCAGACGCACGATCTGTGTTGAAATCCTCCTTATGTAGCAGAACAAAAGATTGGATCGTATAAATAAATGGGCAGGTGATAAGTGTTGTCTTCAAATTTGTTAGTGTGTAAGGCATGCCAAACACTGAGCTGTAAATTATTTTCAGCTTCTTCAAGAAAAATTACGAGCTTTCACAAACAATCTTATTTTGGGGGCAAATCGGCTAAGAATTTCGTTAGTCAACACTCATCACAATAATATCTAGTTGCTACTACAACAGCAAAACAAACAACGTTGAAAGTAATAATCCTAAGCCTAATCTTAATTCTAAAATGAAATTTAGTTTGCATTAATAAATTTGAGAAGGAAACTTGTGATTTTCGAAGATCATAATCATTACTAAATATTTATCAGTAATGTCGATTTATCACAAATTTTTATTATAAGATTTATTTATCACAACTGTGGATGAAAGTATTCATAAATGGATATTTCAATCATTTTTTTTTATTTTCAGTATATTTCCGGTGGATGCTTGACCGATATTCTTGCCGATCGCACCCTACCGTTGTCATGGCAACAGAAGGGGGATTTAGCCACCGACATCGCTCGTGGGATGGCGTACCTACATTCAAAAAATGTGTGTCACCGAGACCTCACATCAGGGGTAAGAATGTTGCTTTTAAAATTGGCCGTGATAGAAAAGAAATATCCGTACATATACTTTGCTAAACTATTTGTTTAAAAAGCTGAACCTGGACCCAGGCGCGGTTCTAGAGCAAAAGTTTTAGGGGGCTACAGGGGGGGCTTGACGGAAAGATGCGAGGGAGCGAAGCGACCGAGCGGGGGGAGGGTGTGGGAGGGGGGATACCCCCCGTCCCACGGTAGGAACTTTTTGAAAATACACATAGAAAAGACGTGATTCTGGGCATGGTAAATTAATATTTCAAAAAGGTATATTTTATGAATATAATTAGGGATTATTTTCAAAAAGATTACAGGAAGTTTGTGAAAACTGTAATTGGG
>JZLH01S0607994.1:1286-27155 GCA_001188425.1 Eucidaris tribuloides | reverse complement strand
TCATTTCCAACTATTGACTGATGTTACGCATACTTACAGTACAGCAAGAGTAAAGAACAGATAAACTAAATCATTTCAACCAATAAACATATACAGAAAGGAAAACAGAAATTGTGTAAAAGGCAGCAGAAACATGTAGATAACAAAAACATTACTCTTCACTATTTTTTACATCTCTAATACTACTAACTGTTAAAAAATTTTGTCCAAGCTACTCCTGGGGGGGGGGGGGGATACTCAGATTTGGTTCCGACGGGGGTGTGCGGCTGAAGTCGAAAAACCCACCCTTTTATAAGGGTCATTTTGGCGAAAAATGGTACCTATTATTTAGGTTTTTTATTAAGAAAAATGATATTTTTTAGCATTTTAGTGATGAAATAGGCGAAAATATCTAAATCGTAAAATTTCAAAATCATGACCAATGTTTCAGGATTTTTATACCCATGTTTTTAGGGTTTTTTGCAAAAAAGTCACCTATTAGAGCGGCACACTCCCGTTTAACTTACTAGACAAGTACCCCCCCCCCCTTCCCCTGGGAAGCTACCATTCCTCCCCCATCACTCCTCCATGCATATGGTCCCCATAACTCCTCTCCGTTCCCGTAAGTATCGACTTCCTTTAAGACATCATCCTACGAAGACCCTGGACCCAGCACCAGACAAGACCTTACACAAAACAATGGAGTTAGAGACAAGAAGTGTATGGCAGGCATTTATTGGCTACCCCGGATGGATTATACAAAGGCTACCCTAGGAATCGGACAGAAACTTTGTGTTGACTTTATATCAACCCATGACAAAAGACAGCAACTTGCTTTATTCCCTGAAATATTGTAAATATGTTTTTGTGTCATGTTTCTTTTCATTTATCAACTAAATAAAATACCTGGCTGAACAGAGGGCTCACACTCAAGGCAAAAAGGACTACCCTTGGAATTAGACATGATTTTATATTGATTTTAAGATCAATAAACTGAACAAAGGCAGCACAACTATCAAATGATTCCCTGAAATATTACTCAGATACTGATAAAATGTATCAAATAATCTTTCCACAATTTGTTCTGTGTTTGTCAGTTGAGCAAAACATCTGCAAGCCAGGATCCCGAAGGAAAACGCTTAAATGAAATGCAAGGCAAATCTGAAAAAAAAATAATGTTATTGAAAATCAGAAAAATGTCATTAAAAATCAGAAATATAACATTGAATGATTTGTCACTCTGATATATGAAGACCGATAAGCTTATTGTCCATCATCAGAAAAGTTTCAACTTTTCACTCAAGTGGTACTTTATGGTAAAAAATTGTCAAAACGTAATCTGTTAGCATTGGGGTACAGTAAAAGCTTGATTCCCTTTGATATTGTAAGTAAAACATGTTCAAATAAATAATTCAAATACATATTTCTAACTCTCGCCTGTTAGGGAAAATTTCTGTCATAGCTGTTTAAAGCGCAAGTTAAGTTTCGGCGTAATTTTGTTATTTGAAAGCTCTATGCCAAAAAGTCATATCATACCAATAACAGATTCTGAATGTCTTTCATTTTTTAAATTAATTATTGAAAAGTCTAGGGGTTGGGGAGGGTGAGACCCCCGAGATTTCTGACTACATTTTACATTATAGCATCCAAAACGTTAATAAGTGTTGAGGTAATCTGAATTATACCTCAGCAGAAAGATCAGATCAAATACAATTACTTCCCACATTATCTCTGGTTGTAAAGGGTATAATGAAGACAGCAATACAGTTTTTGTGGTGCGTACGGAATAACTAATAATAATAATAATAATAATAATAATCCATATTTTATTCGAAATAGACAGACATCACAAATAGAAATCTTCCGAAAATTCCGAAAATTCATTATGCCCAATTAATCGTGGGCCCGGCAGCCACTGAGCAGCGCCAGATCGACGTTGCTCTATCCCTAAAAATCGTTGAACGCCAAACAGGGTAGCAGCAACTCCCATCTTTTAACGTCTTTTGGTCTGACGCGGCCGGGCTTGAACTCCCGACCTCCCGGTTGTGAGGCGGACGCTCTACCAACTGAGCCAACACACCGGTGTTTTGTACATGTAATGTACATGTATTTAGCCATACCATGCAAAAGCCTTTTGTAGTAGGGCCTTATATCAAAGGAATTAAAGAATAAAGAGAGCCATAAACATACAAGTATGCATTCTTTTGATACAATGCATAACAATGTCCTAAAGTTTAATGTTTGCCTTCCCAACAAGCCTTTTGTACATTATTATCATCAAAGACCATTTCAGTACCAAGAACTGATGGTCCAAAGTAATTTACAACAACTTTCATTGCCTTTGAGTTAAGGGTGGGGGTTAAAAGGTATCAGTTAACATGATTCAGGACTCGTCACCAGGAAATTCTGATCGGTATTTTTTGTGACATCACAATATATCTCATCACATTAATGAGCTGAAGTAGACTGTCGAGCATGCACAAATATACCTGAAATTTTTATGTCAAGCACACAAGTAGGGCGGTTCTCTCGGGTAAGCTTTGTATGAACAATAGACAATAATCAGTATAGAATTTTGTACTCTCAAGCAACACAACATAATTAAATCTTTCCCTCGAAAAAAAATGTGCAAAAGTGCAGAAAATATCACGTTTCAGATTACCTCTCGTACCTAAATAGTAAGATATAGTCCTCGGCAAACGGAAACGTGAAACGCGAAACCTGAGCAAACACGCGAAACGTTGGTTGCTATGGACATTTGTCATGGTTGCTAGGTACGTCGCCGTACTCTTTCCTGCTGACTCGCGGCTGCTATTTCCAACCAAGACAGGCTGGCATTGCCTCCAGGGAGCGGCGGGTCCTCCCGTGGGGCTATAAATCATTAATGACAGTAATTTGTCTCTGAAATGTGTCGTCGCTGTCCCACCGCTGACGAGTTACCAGAAAATTAGGAACCAATTTTTCTCTTTCCTCTGTGAGGGATATTTTACAACTAGTTCTTTTGCACCTCTTCTTGACTTCATAAACCAAATGGTGATTGGTGTGCTAAATGAAATTTTACACTTTGCATAATGTATACATGATATTTTGTGTAAAAATCTACTACAGGCCTAAATATAATAAACAAATGATGTGTGAGTACATGTAGGTACCCTGCATCTTAATCATTTACCTGCAAGTTTTTCTTTTTTTGGGGGGGGGGGGTGGTAGGGTTTTTTTCATATATATCAGTTTTTATGTTCACATACAGTACTTGTAAGATATATTTTTTACCATTTTGGAGAAAAATGAAACTTTCCTAGAAATGTCAGATTAGTCATAATTGGTGAAAATACCTGCAGGTAGTGAAACATTTGGCGAAAAAAATAACATGAATTTCATTGAAACTACTTGTACACTGCTATAAAATCTTCATTCTGATAGCCAGTATCAAATCACATACATGTACAATAACTACAGACAGGTGAGGTAATGGTATGTACTTAATAAAGGGGAACATACTCAAAGCTCTGAGGACCACAGGAACATATTCCTAAATACATACCAAATCAATCTTGCCCCCCCCCCCCTTGATGTCTTTAGATGGTTTCTCATGAGAAAGCAAAAACTGTACCGAAGATGTGAAAAGATGGATTCTAGGTTGGTTCACACATAAGGGAATACCATCCACGTTTTACAAATGTCAACACCCCTGAAGGCATTTACACAGATTGGTGTATCAAAACGCAAGTGAATGAGACAGACATGGTCGGTCTGATTTTTGACATATGGGGTTATTCATGGAAAGAGGGTAAAAAGGGTCATGAATTATAAAATTATACTCAAACTTACAATTTCGTTCTTTAATCTTTAACCTACACCATATAGGTAAAATGCAAAGTTAATTGGTTGAACAAAAATACTCTTTTGTAGAACAACTGTAAAATGTTTTTAACAATAATCAAAAACAAATGCAGCCTTGATATATCATCAGTTATCCTTGACTTTCTTCTCTTGTCTTTCCAGTTGCTGTCAAAATAAATGATATACAATACATTTGTCTTATATTGTGTCAAATCCACCCTGTAAAGTGCTCTAGGTGTATAAGTATTACTTATTCTAAAATGTAGATCGATATAATATACTTGCAGTGTGGCATAAGAAACATACCATTCATTCAACAGGTGGTTTCTTTCTGTTTTGTTTTGTTTTTGTCTTGCTTTTTTGTTTGATAGAATGAGTGTTATATCATATGAACCTTATCCATCTTATCATCACATTGATTGTTATCACAGATTTTAGGAACATCATATTAAGATATGCAGATGTTACTGGCCTTTCCTTATCTTTTGAATAAAAGATATTACAAAAACTAATCTTTTGTTTTGCTTTGTTTCCCCTTTTCACTTTGCTTTTCATCAGGAGTGTTATATGAACCCTATCAATCTTATATTCACGTTGACTGTTACCAGAGATTAAAGGAACATATTCAATCCAGATGATATTGGTCTTTCATTATCTTCTGAATCAAAGATTTAAAAGTATTGAAATAAAATCTTACCTTTTGTATTGTTTTGCTTTGTTTCCTTTTTTACTTTGCTTTTCAGAATAAGTGTTATATGAATCGTATCAATCTTATCTTCACACTGACTGTTACCAGAGATTTATGAAACATCACATTAAATCCAGGTGTTTCTGAATTTTTATTACCATCTGAAGTAAAGATTATTATTCTGTATTTACATACAGTATACTCTTTTTAATGCACAGACCTGTGGGAAACCAGCCCTTCCCTGCACACAAATCCTTTCCTAGATTATAAATAAATAAATGGTATAAATGTTTGAATGTCATTTGTTAGTCTGGCTTCCAGATGCAAGAACTTATCCTATTTCCTAAAGAAATTAGGCCTACTATCATCAGTTAACTGTCTTGAACTAAGACTAGTTTTCTGAGGGAGATAGAAGGTAGAAAAAGTCAGAGAAGGAGTGATATTAGTACTCTGGGGATGGAAAAAGTTGCATGGTCTGGAACATAGACTAGTCATTTGTATTAATCAAAGCTATTATTCTTTCAGCTCATATTTTAATGCAATTTATATATTTGTGATTTTGTTCTCATAGCCATGATTACTTACAATCCATTTGATCGTTTCTTTTGTATGCATACATGTAGAACTGTGGAAGCCAGCCCTTAGGCTGATACAAGTTCTGAGCTAGAATAAATGATTAATTATGATTTTTTTTTAAATGTCATTTGCAGTAATCACAGCTTTTTTATTTTTTCAGCTATTTCAACGCATTAGTACTTCTTGTTTTTTCAACAAATGAGGAAAAAGGACTTCAGTAATTATGAAATATATCGCAATGGGGTCTATGAAGACTGTGCATTACATGTACATTGAATTTGAATTGTTTTCAGCAGCTTTAACGAATGGCTGCACAGATCAAAAACATTTCTCCACTACAATATTTAAAAGTTAATTGACGTGATTGGGAACACTTGAAAATGTCTCAAGAGTTGAAAATTCCAAATGAGTTGAAACATATACCAACTATACACCAGCCTGGGTGGATCTCCCAGCTGGAACTGGAAGGATTTGCCTTTAATTTATTTACTTAAGGAGAATCAAGCATGAAAATACCAGTATTTTATTTCTCTTAAGGCCCGGGAGAAATAAATCCCATAGAAAGGTACACAACCGATTTGTCTGCCACAAGGAATGTTGACTGTTGTTATTTTAAACTGAGTCAACATTCGACCATAAGAGTTTCACAGCGGAATACTTGCAAGGTTTACTTAATTCTAGAATAGTTTCAGCTGAAGATGAGGACAACCCTGATCATGTTATTTACCTTTAACATACACACTGATTTTAGTTCACTCTTATGACAACAAACCTATCAATAGCACAATCAGAATTTTCCATATTTCTTGAATCTATGAATGTAAATTAATGTATGAATGAATGTTTACAAATTAACCCATTGGCTACGTGAACTGGATGCACCATGTGTCAAACCCACAGGCTAGTAATAATGCCACAGTTTTAAAAAATGTGAGCTACATAATCCTCCATGGTCTAAGTGTCTTTTGATAAGGTCTAAAAATGAAGCCCTGAAAAATTGTATTTCAAAATTATGATTCAGTGCTTTAAAAAAGTGAAAATCTGCAAGCACTCAAGTTGACTGGACTGACCAGCCCATTTACTCCCATAGACTTACTGTGTGCAGACATAAGCTTTTTTTTTCCTCCATCGGAGTAGAAATTGTTTTTTCATGCACATCTTGCCAGTAGCAGCATAACTTTCAAAACTTTTGTATTCTACAGTGTTTCTTTGTCCATTTTAACACTACTATGTAGCTCAGAGATCAAAGTTGATAATTTTTTTTTCAAGTGAAGCTACACAATGTTAGTCTGTTACTAGTTTAACTCTATGGGAATCACAGAATCTTGTAGGCAATGGGTTAATGGAAGTATACAACATGTCATGGCAATTTCCAATGACTGGTAATTCTATGACAACACCACTGCCTGCTCTCTATTTGGCAATATCTCTCCCTCGTTGATCTGTTTGTCAACGATTCATCGATAGCGCAATACACGCCTGTGTCGGCAAACACGGCGATAGCTAGGTGTGATAAAGGTTGGCTATCCATTGCATGAGACGTTTGAGGCATTATTAACAGGGTAAATATGGGATAAAAGTGCTGTTAAATTAGCTGTGTCAATATGCAGGCTGTCTCTTTAGATTGAAGTTGCCCAGTGGATGGGAAGATTGGGTTTTGTCTCAGAGCATGGACCTACCCACGGACTGAACAGAATCACACACAATAAATGGCCAATAGGCATATCACTTCACGTATCTACATTTTCAACTTTCCATGACAAAGTATAGCCTAATTACATGGATTCATAAATTTATTCATACATTGCATTACCTGTTTTTTCTTTCTTTTTTTATTATGGTAAAATAATATTTTTGTTTGTAGTTGTACAGTTGGTTGGTGATATTCAAAATTAGATAAAATGTTATGTTATTGATATATTGTTGTGGTTAATTCGTAACTAAGTCATGAAGTAATTTTATATAAGTTTTGTGTCGCATCTTATTTATGTAATGTCAGTTTGTACACTAAGCAATTTCAGCTTTTGGGCTGCAGGTTATCATTTTTTTTCAATAAACCAATTTATCTATCTAGCTATCTATCTATCTATCTATCTATCTATCTATCTATCTATCTATTTATCTGTCTATCTATATGATCTATCTATCTATCTATCTACATGTATCTATCTATCTATTCATTATATTTATGTTTCTGAAGCCAATAGATTGGTATGGTATCTGATATTTCATAGCATGAATTTACAAACTAGTTGAAGTTAAAAAGTTCTGAATAAAAAATCTATCTCCCCCAAACCTACACTTTTTTAGTATAGAGAATACTAAAAAGGATACACTGTACAATTATAGTGGTCAAAATTTGGGATTCGTATAATTTTCTAAAGAAGATATAAACTACAATATTTGTTTAGTCATGATCGGGAAAGGATATTTGTTCAAATCATGTAATGGCAATGTAAAATGCTAATTTAAAAGTAACAAACAATAGCCAAGTACTATTCGATCAAATTGAATTATTTTGTAGCAGTCCTCATTTTCATAAAAACTCATTTTTCAGGCCCAAGGCTTTGTGAAAGGTGTATATTTATGGAAAATTTAAATTTTGAATAATTTTATTTCAAGACTTAGATAAGCTCATAAGGATGCACAAATCACAAACATTTAATCTTCACTCATGGTATACAGTGTAATGTCTTTCATATGGAGTGCATACAATATTCAAGAATTTGACTAGATAATTTTACTATATGGAATGGAAGGTACATGATATACATGTAGCTTTTGATTTCAGCACACATGTACATGCAGATGAATGTCTAAAATTACAGTCTAAAGCACTGCACTCCAGTACACTTTCAGTGCCTACGCATAAATCTAACAGTACAGGCATCGGGCCGAAAATCCATAAATAAATACATATGAGTGACTTCCTTCAGAAGCAGGAAGCAAATAAACAGCGTTGGACAGCCACTGGAAGCCAAATTCACGACCGAGTGCACGAAACTTAAATTACGGTATTTCAGCCTTTGAAACGTGATGAGGAATTCATGCGGAATACCCTCTCGAGATATTTGTTATTCGAGTGACCATGTTCACTCCTCTTCAACTATTCATATTGATATCACTCCCATTGACCTTTTGATTAATTTCTTCTTTTTTTCTCTGTGGCTCTCTGTCTCTCCCTCACTCTCTTTCTCTGTCTCTATCTCTCTTGAGCACACACAATGACATATCAAAAATTGGGTTAAATTATAGTTGTATGAATAAAAATTGGAAAATTACAAGTTCTCAATTTCAAAAAGATAAGGTGAGGCAAGAGGACTGTGATCCCACTGCTTAATATTCATGGCGAAAAAATTGAATATCACACTGTATTTTTTAAGATAAATATGCATGTAAATATGATCTATTAATGCCCTGAGAACTTAACTCTCTGAAACTCTCCCATGTTTAAGAAATTATTTAACTAAATAAACCATAAATGAGTTTAATTTCATTGTCTGGGTAGTGGGTCAATTGCATGCTGATCATTTCAAAACATTTTTTGCTGGGTTTGATATTTTTTCCCTTTTTTGAAATATCTGAAGTACCTACAGTGTATATTTGTTTCTTAATGTACACTAAAATTTGTACTTTTTAATTCATCAGTAGATGTTGAAAGGGTATTTTCCCCCCTTCAATCCAGTATGGTCATTAATAACTGTAAATGTAAGTAATAGGAAACAACTTCTTATGTTCCAATATTTCAAATTAATTATTGGTACTGTATATTGCAGCATGGTAATATTAATACATGGCTGCCAGCCTAAATGATATTGTGCATCTCAGACTTGAGCATTATATTTTGGGAATAGATATTGAAAACAGCTGAAATTATGAAATCATATTGTTGGTCATTTTGTCTGTGCATATACAACAGTGCATAAGCCATAATTTCAAGGCAATTAAATGCTAAACAAGGCATAAGGGCCCAACATTCAGCAATAATGTTATTACAATCGAGTTTTGTATGTTCACCTCCAGACGACTTCACATTACACACAAATATTTCAACATATGCCATGTTCGCAAGTGAACCACCATACCATACACAGACATCTTAAAAACCCGGCAGACCATACCAAACAAAATTTGCCTCAATAACAGACAAGATATAGGTCTGTAGCGACATTCTGCATGTGTTTTAATAAGAACGACTGTATTCCCCATGAGAAAACAGCTGGGAAATACGCTCCCCGGTTGTAGAACCCTGCGACAAAATATGCCCATTATACGCTAATTTGATTCAGGTCGGCTCACCAGAAATTTAATTGTGACATTTAAAACACATGGCTGAAGAGGAACGCAAGAAAATGGGAAGATCCGACAAAGATATAACACACTTACTGGGATAATTCGTTCGGCATACCATAAGATATTGCGAAGAGGAAAAAAGTGCAATCTTGTAATGCACAGGTATGTGACATAGAAAAACAGTGTGTTTTTGTGGGAGAATATTTTGCAAGAAGGGGTGGTCATGTCCTCACTCAAACTTCTCAAAGAATCAAATATATAGCAGCAAAGACAAGAAGTGCTTTATTTGTAAATAGATGTAAACATTCTACACTAAAGATTTTTTACAAAACGCATCCATGAGCTTATATGATTGGGTACTGTGTAAAGTCGTAACTGTGAATGTATCCTAGAAGTTCAACAGTATATACAGGCATTCATCCTACAAAATGTGTATACAATATGAACGCATACACAATATATTAAAGAACTTAACTGAAGAATTGTTTTTAAAAAAATACACAGCAGAGAGCATACATGCAATTCTCCATCTTATTGCCAATAAATCTACAGTACAATAGTAGTTTTTCCACCACCTGTACACAGTTTGCAAGTTTATGTTAACAAACGTTCAAAACTTTAAATGCAAAATAGGTACTTAAGTTGAAAGGAAAATGATTTTCCTTCAATCTGTATATGCCACATCAGTTTCAATTTCACACGAGAAAGTCATGCATGAGAAAGTCAGGATTTTATGTTCAAATAAAACATTAACATAGAAATCAATTCAGGAACCATTAGCAAATGGTCAACATTAGAGATTACTGCTTTCGGATATGGGTATAACTCAAGCCCTGGGGCAAAAAAGAAAGTTGCGAACCGAACACAAAAATAAATACTTCATAGAATACAAAAACAAATAAAACAAAAAACAAATGTCACAGGATATTTCCATCATCAGAAAGGAACATTCTTGATTAGACTATACAGGGTGGCCCAGAAAGATTGCTACACTTGTGATCATTAATTTCTTCAACATCATCCACAAAATGTTATTGGTGATTTCTTCTTAGGTTTGAACTTTCTTTTTCCAACAAAATGATACCATTATCACTGATTTTGATTAAGGTGTTTGGATCTTAATAGGGTTATTTTTCTGAGGCAATGTCATTTCCGGAATTTGTTTCCTTCTCAACTCCAGCGAACCTTGGAAAACCAAAATATTCTCACTTTATGGCGTGCCATAGAATAAGCAGGAAGACAGACCACTGGAATGCCTCGCTTTGATACAGAAGACAATGGTAAGGTATGGCTTACATTGTCATTGCGGCTTGCTTGTTCTATGACACGTGATTATGGGAAAATAAATCGGTGTTCTGATGATCGCTGGAGTTGAAAAAATAGCAAATTTGGGAAATTACATTGCTTCAGAAGACTAGCCCTAAGATCCAAACACCTTAATCAAAATTAATGATCATGGTATCATTTTGTTGGAAAAAGAAAGTTCTACATGTAACCTATGAAATAACCATCAATGACATTTTGTGGAGGATGTTGAAGAAATTAATGATCGCAAGTGTAGCATTCTTTCTGGGCCACCCTGTATAGTTCAAAGCTTGATCAGTTAGTCATGAACAGGCTTGTGACAAATTGTGAATGTTAGAAGGTATGTAAAAATAAGTGATAGGATGTAGTCAGTTGCTTTTTACTACATTATACAGCAAAGGGTATCAACATGTGTGTTGAAAGTACAAATGTTTGGTTACCGTGGTTTCCGACAAAAATAGAACCCACAAAATGTTCACTAAAAATAGGTTTGTTTACTGTTCATAATTATTTTTTGTGAACTAGGTCACTTGACGTTAACAAAATATTTTCAAGAAAATGTGATAGCCAAGTTTGTTAGCTTGACTTTATGCTACCTGGCATTTTAAACTAAGCTCTATTTGAAGACAATCCGAGATTTCTGTTTAATTGAAAACCACCCTGTCATGATGTCTGCAAAGTGGATTGTAATGTAAGAGTTTCCCCACACATCTTATTTCTAGTAAGTTGAGCCACCTAGAAGTGATTCACTGACTGACAGACAGACACGCAAACAGAAGAATAAATATATACAATGTAGATGCCAATCTTAAAGGTATTGGCTAACATTTACCACAGTTAAAAAAATCTGAGCCGCATGATTCCCCATGCTACCAGTGTCTTTGATGAGGTCTAAAAATGAAGCCCTGAAAAAATTGTATTTCAAAATGATTATTTAGTGCTTTAAAAAAGTGAAAATCGTAAGTTGACCAGATTCACTTGCCCATTTCCTCCCATAGACTTACTGTGTGTACACCTAGGTTAATAAAACTCGCCCCGAGTTTTATTGCTTATTCATGTATAACTTGCCATTGGCAGTGTAACTTTCCAAACTTTTGTATTCTAGGGTGTTTATTTGTCCATATGAACACTACTATGTAGTTCAGATATCAAAATTTGACAATTTTTTAAATTGAAGCTCCACAATGTTAGCCTATCACTTTAAAGGTAAATGACATGATTGAGGGTAGTCCTCAACTTGGGCTGAAACTATTCTAGAATCAAGTACCGGGTAAAGTATACAAGGATTCTGCTGTGAAAATCTTGCAGTCAAACATTGATTCATTCTAAAATAACTAATGTCAATATCCCTTGTGGTAGGCAACCCTGTTGTGTAGCTCTCTATGGCTTGTTATATCTATCGTGCCCCGATAGAATGAAAATACTAGTATGCTCATGCTTGATTCTCCGTAAGTAAACAAATTAGAGACAAATCCTTCCAGCTGGGAGATCCACTCCAGCTAGTGTACAGTTGGTATACATTTCAACTGATTTGGTTCTGGAGGCATTTCAAGTGTTTCCAATGCCTTAATTTAAGACTACATTTTTACTCTTGATGATAACTTTAAACCCATTTAGTCCAGTCAAAATAGGGTTATACCCACCACAAATTGCAAAAGAATTGATTTCACTGCAGTGCATTTCAGTAAGGTCCACTGAATACCATACTAAAAGTCTCCAAAAATCGTAGCATGGGAAAGTGATCTAATTTGCATAATATGTAAATTAGCTTTCAATGTGCAAGGAAATTAACATTTTCACCAAATTTTGCAGCTTAGTGGAAGATTAAAAGAAATTTACTGTCAAGACAGATGTTCTTATAGTCAGGGAACATGATAAGCATATTTCTAAATAAACATTTATAATTTAACCAGCATAATTAGCATAATCAGCTAATTAGCATATATAAAATATGTAAAATGTCGTTCAATTTGAATCCAGAAAGCCAGAAAAACATGAAAAATACAATTTTCAAGGTTTTCTATGGCGAGGAATCCATTCATGACGCCAGTTTTTCTATTTGAGTAACGCTAGTTTTTTAAAGAGCATAATTAGCAAAATCTTTATTAGCCTAATTAGCATAATCAGCTAATTGGCATACTATGTAATATGTTGCTAAACTTCATACCGGAAGCCCCAAAACAAGGATAACACAAATTTTTGATGGTTTTACAGGATAATGAATCCATTCATGAATCCATTCATGACACCAGATTTTATTTTTGAGTTTCTTAAAGAGTTTTTTAAAGAGCATAATTAGCATAATGAGCTAATTTACATGTACACAATAAATCTGTAGATGGTTTAAAAAAACATGTAAATGGCCTGGAAAGGTTTTTAGGTACAAGCTTTTTTGTTGATTCGTTTTTAGGAAGTGTATTGCAGTATACTTATCATAGTTTCCACCTTAGTAACCTTGATTAATTATCTTCATTACCCTTATAAGCATAATAAGCAAATTAGCATAATATCAAATATATTGCCATAAGCTTAATCGATAATCCCGGATGCCCGAAAACAATGAGAATAAATTTTCCAAGGGTTTTCTAGGACGAGGAATTCATTTATGATGCCTGTTTTGATTTATGAGTATTGCAAGTCTCTTAAATAGCATAATTAGCATAATGAGCTAGTTTGCATATATTCAATAACTCAGTAGCTGGTATACATAAACCATGTACATGACCTGGAAAAGTTGCTAAGTGCAAGTTTTATTTTGTCGATTCGTGTTTAAAATGGGTATTTGGAGTAAATTCAGTTTGGTTGACACTTTGGCAAACTTGTGTAATTATCTTTATTCGCCTAATTAGCAAAATGAGCTAAATTGCATACATATAATAATTCAGTAGCTGGTAACATAAACCATGTACATGACCTGGAAGAGTGTTAAGTACATGTTTTTTTTTTTTTAGGTTGTTGTTGATTCATGTTTAAAATGGGTATTTGGAGTATTCAGTTTGGTTGACACTTTGGCAAAATTGTATAATTATCTTTAATTAGCATACTTTGTAATATGTTGCTAAACATAATACCGGAAGCCCGAAAACAAGGATAACAAAACTTTTCAATGGTTTTATAGGATAATGAAGCCATTCACGACACCAGTTTTATTTTTTGAGTGACGCAAGTTTCTTATTGAGCATAATTTGCATACACACAATAATTCAGTAGATGGTAACATAAACCATGCACATGTCCTCGAAACACCGCTAAAGGCAATTTTTTTTCGTCGATTCATTTTTAAGATGGGTATTCGGAGTAAATATGATTTGGTTGCCACCTTGGCAAACTTGCTCAATTATCTAAATTAGCCTAATTACCATAATCAGCTAATTACCATAATCAGCTAATTAGCATAATATGTAATATGTTGCTAAACTTAATGCAGAAATCCTGAAAATAAGGATAACACAACTTTTCAAAGGTTTTCTAGGACGGGGAATCCATTTACGGCACCAGTTTTTATTTTCCAATAATGCACGTTTCTTAAAGAGCATAATTAGCACAATTATCTAATTAGTATACTTACAATAATTCTGTAGATTAAACCATGTACATGTTTTGGAAAAGTTGTTAAGTACAATTTCTTTTTGGCAGATTCATGTTGAAGATGGGTATTTGGAGTAAATATAGTTTGGTTGCTACCTTAGCAAACTAGTTCAGTTATTTCAATTAGCTTAATTAGCATATTATGTAATATGTTGCAGAAAGCCGCAACACAAGGATAACGCAACGTTTCAAGAGATTTCTATGATGAAGAATCCAGTTATGACAACAGTTTTTATTTTTTCAAGATCCAGTTGTCTTACAGAGCATAATGAAAAAAAAAATGCTAATTAGCATATACATACTTTAGTAGATAGTAAATACATGTATACCATGTACATGTACATGGCCGGGAAAAGTCGTTCAAGGAGTACAAGAGGTTTTGAATCGTGCTTTTGATGGGTTAACTTAATTACCGCCTTGGCAACCTTTTGCTATTATATTTGTTAGCATAATTAACATGACCAGCTAATTAGCATAATACATTTTTCAATTATTTTTAAGCCTGATTAGCATAATGAACTAATATGTAATATGCTGAAAAGCTTAATGCAGAAAGCCAAGACAAAAGGATAACACTAATTTCCAAGGATTACCTATGGCAAGGAATCCATTCATTACACCAGTTTTTATTTTCAGATGATGCGAGCGTCTTAAATATCAAGTCATGTAATTGTGTTAAAGAATACACTTATCATAATGAGCTATTTAGCATAAATTGTAATATAATCTAGTAGGTGATATACCACTTGCATGAACTTTGAAAGTGTTCATTACAACAATTTTTTTGATTTGTGTTCTAGATGGCTACCTTTCTTGCCATCTTGGCAACCTTGGGAAATTTGATGGCATTATTAAATTTGAGGCTGATATTTAATATTACGTTAATTAGCTGATTATACTAATTAGACTAATAAAGATAATTAACCAAGGTTGCCAAGGTGGCAACCATGGTAAATTTACTGCAATACCCATCTAAACACAAATCAACCAAAAAATTGTACTGAACATGTTTTGCAGGTCACATAAATGGTATATGGTCCCATCTCCTAAACTGTAGTACATATGCAAATTAGCACATTATGCTAATTATGATATTGAAGACACATTATTGGTAAATATAAATTGGTGTCATAAATGGATTTTTCAATCATAGAAAACCCTTGAAAAATTGTGCTATCCTTGTGTTCATGGTTCCAGTATTAAGCTTAGTAACATATTACATAATATACTAATCATGTGATTATGCTTATCAGGCTAATAAAAGATAATCAATCATGTTTGCCAAAGTAGTAACCAAACTGAATTGACTACAAATACTCATTTTAAACACGAATCAACAGCAAAACTTGCACCTTTTGTACAACTTTTCCAGGTTACATAGGGCCCTACATGATTTATCTTACCATCTACTAAATTATTGTATTTACGCAAATTACCTCATTATGATAATTATGCTATTCAAGACAAATTCATTACTCGTAAATAGATACTGGTGTCACAAATGGTTTCCTCGTCCTAGAGAACCCTTCAAAAGTTGCGTTATCCTTATTTGTAGGGTAACTGCCATAAGCTAAGTGACATATTACATATTATGCTAATTAGCTGATTACGTTAATAATGTTGAGAAAGATAATTAACCAAGGTTGCCAAGGAGGCAACCACACTAAATTTATTACAACACTCATTTTAAACTGGAATCAACAACAAAACTTGTACTCGACGTCTTTTCCTGTCGTGTACATGGTTTATTTTAGTCAAATCATGTATGCAAATTAAGTCATTATGCTAATTACGCTATTTAAGACACATTACTTGAAAATAGAATCCAGTGTCATAAATGCATTTCTCGTCCCAGAAAACAATTCAAAAGTCGTATTGCACATGTTTCCTGCCGTTTGGGTTACAAAAATAAATAAATTATACATCGTACATATGCTAATTAGCTGATTATGCTAATTAGGCTGTACAAAGTTGTCCAAGGTTGCCAAGGTAACAATCAAGCTAAATTTACTTTAATAGCCATCTAGAACACAAATTAATCAAACAAACCTTGTACTTACCAACTTTTACAGGTATCGAAAATTTCTACAGGACTATAGGCCCTCAAGATTGATACTAATTTGCATATTATGGTAATTAAGTTACAATTGTTTATGTAGAAATGTCCGTATCATGTTTACCGATGATGAATGTATGTGTTTTGACAATAACTTTTTCTCAATGCGCAATTTAGGTACAAACTTTGGTGTAAAAAACGGAATTTCTTGTACAGTGAAAGCTAATTTGCATATTATGCAAATTAGAGCACTTTCCCATGCTTGGATTTTTGGAGACTTTTAGTATGGTGATTAGGAGACCTTACTGATAGTCATGGCAACTGAAACAATTTTTTTGCAATTAGTGGTGGGTTACCCCCTTTTTTACGCTATATTGACTAGACTAATTGGGCTATCTGAAGAGCTACTTTTAATACTAATCCTAATTTGCCAGGCATCCATCAAAATCTATATAATAAAATCAAAAGATTCACATCCAAGTTTTGTTTAAACTCTAATGCACCAGAATAATTACTACTCTATGGACATTGCGTGTATTGTGTGGTGCATATTTGTGACTTTGGCACATTAAGAGTTAAGATGGTTGATGGAGAGTGTGGTGGAAACCATTAAAACATTACTAATAATGGGGAAAAAAAATCATATTTTGGGTGCAGATGATTGGTAATACACAACCTCGCATGTCCCAGAGTATGATCAAGCATTCTTCTCTAACTCTATAATTCATAACAGCAGCAATGACCTTTAAGGAAAATCTTCTTTTCCCTCCACATAGGCCCACTCATTTATCTGTGAGTGTCATATCTCTTGATTTATTAACAGAAACATAACTTTCTGGTCCATCGTATTTATAGACTCGTTACACCTCCATGTCGGGAGATAATGAAGATTTCACAGGAAGTCACTCTGATTTATGGGAAGGGGCGACTTTGGCGACGAACAGGGATGACTTGATTGGCTGGCCAACGATGTTAGTGAGCATTAAGGCAGTGTAAGGAAACATGTGGACATGTATGGTTATCGCAATCACAAACTGTAATGAAATACCCCTTTATGTTCAAATGGAATATGCAATGCCCAGATCATTAGATTGCACCAAGATGAAACCATTTGAAATGGGAGGGGGGAGGTGGTGCTGATTTAACTTCAAATTAGTGATCTTGACTTGGAAGAAAAAAATCCACATGATTTAAGTACCCGGGGCGGTATTCTCAAAAATTCTTAAGTCGGGCGCTGAAATATGAAAAATGTATCTAAGTACCCTGCTATCTTGAGCGGGGTTCTAAGATTGGTATTCTCGAAAGAACTAAGCACCCCACTAAAGCTAAGCTGATGAAGTTGGCGCGTAATTCATGCATCAAAAGCGCATTTTTTTGTTACGCGTACGAGCGCTATCAATGCGCGCAAAGTCCACGGAGTTACGCACGCGTCTCGCAGGCTTGAATGCGCATACACTTTTGTGACCGTGCAGCTAGCTGTTGTTATTGCTAGTAATATGCCTTCGGTTATGCAAAAAAATACGGGCTCTTTCGAACCGTTACCTTCAATTAGTTCCTCGTTGTTGAATTCATTTAAAAGTTTTGCTTGACAAACAATTCTAGTATTCCCGACCGCCATTTCAGCCTATAAAATTGCGATGTTTAAGACTCTTATCTCTATTAAGTCTCTTAAACAAGTGTCTTAGACTTAAGAGGTAAATTAAGAGGGGTGCTCAAAGTTAAGACTTTTGAGAATACCACTCAAGTCGGGTGCTCGAAGTTAAGATAGTATTTAAGCCAGAATCTGGAAATTTAAGACTCTTAAGTCTTAACTGACTTAAGACCTTTCGAGAATACCGCCCCTGGTAACTTATGATAAGTTCAGTTTAACAAGCAAAGAGAATGATGAAGAATAATCAAAATAACTAAAAATTAGAAGGGTATGAGACTTCAAAATTGTGCTAGATATCATAGCATATAATATTGGTTGCAAGTCATGTGTACAAATTGGTAAAGCAATAATGACATGGATGTATCTAATTATTTTACAAAGTTATTTTTACTGACAAATTAGCAAGTAACACACTCGCTCATGAAAAACATTGTCACAAAATCATCAATACTCCAAAAAGTGAATATGACAATATGAATAAATTTACCTTTTTAAATTGTTTTTAGGAAAAGGTGTTAGCATTTTCAAAGCATAATTTTTTTCCAGTTTAACTGTATCTACAAATTGTAAATTGTCCTTTTTCTTATTTCCCCCGAAATGTGTATCGTCATCCATATACATAAGATAAATAAAAATAACTGTAAAATCTACATTGGCATATTATGTTAACTGCTACAGAACAAGCATTGAGAAGATACTGCACTACCATAGAAACATACATATATCAAACACAACAAAATCACATTTGTAGTCAGAGCTTTGAAAGAGACCGTTTCTGCTACATATGATTGAGATGCCACAAACGACCATGGGCCATATATAATGACATGTCTGTCGACCTTTCTCTTGCTACATTCTGATGCGGTAATACCCTCGATTCTATTACAAGTGGGTGCACGGCAACGCAAAATAACAGAATCGGCCGACAAGTGGAAACGATGCGAGCAATTTTCTCCAGCATGTGGCATCCTTAATCTTGTTCTTTCACCTTGCCAGAAATTCCTCAGCAAAGAAATACACTATGCTTGTGACTGCAATGTAAATAATTTTAATGTGGAATCCATTGCATATGTACCGTGGCATGATATTGATGTTCTCTTCGATTTTTAATCTAATATTTCTCATTTATTTATTAATCTATTTACTTATTCATTTATCTATCTATATATATATTTATTTATACATATCAATTTCACTTACTTATTTGTATATTTATTTATTTATGTACCGGTACATGTATTTCATTTCATTATTTATTTAGCTATTTATTTCATTTATAAATTTATTTATTTATTCATTCATTCATTTATTCATTCAATTATTCATCCATCCATTCATTCATTTACATATTTTTTTTATTATTTATTAATTCATCCATTCATTTGTTCAATGATATAGGCCTTTTTTCCCATCATTTTTTGCTAAACATACTGTACATAATTTGTAGATACGGTCACTAGGATGTCCTTAATGCTGTGATAAATTAATATGACAGGTTTATGAGCTGTAAAATAGACACATGGAAATAAGGTCCATGACCACACTTTCCCTAACATAATTGATTGCATCTAGTGAAATGAAATCAAATTCATGTACCACTTGAAGGTAATGGAGGACACTTGGTATGTGCGAATCATTTCACATTTACATTTCATTTTGCTACATTCTGATGCGGTAATACCCTCGATTCTATTACAAGTGAGTGCACAGCAACGCAAAATAATAGAATTGGCCAACGAGTGGAAACGATGCAAGCAATTTTCTCGAGAATGTGGCATCCTTAATCTTGTTCTTTCACCTTGTGAGAAATTCCTCAGCAAAGAAATACACTATGCTTGTGACTGCAATGTAAATAATTTGAATGTGGAATCGATTGAACATGTACATGTTCATGTACCATGGCATGATACTGATGCTCTCTTTGATTTTTATTCTAATATTTCTTTTTTTTCTTATTTACTATCTCATTAATCTATTTACATGTATTTATTCATTCATTAAATTATTTATATAATTACTATACATAATTAATTTCACTAATTTATTTATATATATATATATATTTATTTATGCATGTATTTCATTTAATTATTTATTCATTCATTGATTTATTTTATTGTATCATTTATTTATTAATTTATTTATGTATGTATTTATTTACTTATTTACTTATTGATATATTCATTTACTTACTTATTCATTCATTTACATATTTTTGTTATCTTTTCATTCATCCATTCATTTGTTCAATGATTTATTCACCCTGGTTTTGTATACATACTTTAGGCCTACATCATTCGTAGAGACAGTCATTCGGACATCATTAATGCTGTGATAAATTAATATGACAGGTTTATGAACTGTAAAATAGACACATGGAAATAATCTCCATGACATCACTTTCCCTACCTAATTGATTGCATCTAAATGAAATCAAATCAAATCAAATTCATGTACCACTTGAAGGTAATGGAGGACACTTAGTATGTGTGAATCACTTCACATTACATTTCAAAATATTTCACATCGAGAGTGCACTTTGTAAGGATAACAGGAACTGTACTTCAACAGAAGTATGTCAAGAATTCCATGACTTTATTGTAAATTAATTTAAGAGAGATAGAGAGAAAGACAGCATCATCTGATATAGATGATAAAGTAGATATATTTTCAATGTTCAAGGTACAAATTGAAGAATGTGATTAGACCTACTGTATGTTAGAAAACAGGTATCCATCAATTTGGAGGCTTCATGAACATGTAAGGATTGAACTACATGTAACTGTCAATAGTACACATATATGTGGCACCTTCTTCTTCCAAATCTAATGGATAGAAACAGATCCTCTCGAATTAAAGGTAGGGAATCTCATTTGCAACCCTCCCATAACACACTATTCATGCCCTCAAGCTATTTAAAAAGAACTTGCTTGTGAAATCTGAAGATCAGAACTTACCTAGATTTTGAAAAATGTGCAAAAAAATAGTTGTGTAGTATATTCTAGGTATACTGATCCAAATGAATAGGTAGATCAGGCTGATTACAGTACTCATGTAATAACATATGGTTGTGCTGGACTAATAGGGAGGCAAGGTCATCTACATGTACAAACCAGCACTACTGTCCATGGAGGTAAAAAGAAACCTACATGCACTGTCTAAAAAATACACTAATACTACTAGAACTTTTGTCACAATAGAGCCAAAATATCAAGTGGAAGTCAAACATTTACTATAATTCCAGTAAAACTGCATTTCTAAAGTTCTTAAATAGCACTTTCTTCTATATTCCAGTGTATCCACACAATGTTAAATTTTAGGCGTGCAAAAGAGACACCCAGCCTTTACACCTTTGACCTTTCTTACCTGTAGATTGGATGTTGCATAAGTATCAGTCTTTCTTGGTCCCAGTCCCATTCTTTCTTCTGCAACAAATTAAAAATGAAGAGGAAAAAAGACGATCACGAAATGCTCAGGTTTTCTTGAAGGCAGAGAAGGAATAAAAAAAAGTTTGAACCTGAAAGTACATTTTCACAAAAGGATGTCATGATCAAATTTCTACATCTGTATTTTTATACACCATACATACATGCAAATACTCAGTTACCCATTACATTAAATTTCCCATACAGGTATAAAAACATTCACTATTATTCTAGAGGATGTAACAATTTATGCAAGATACAATATCAACAAAGAAATGTTGTGGTTTAGGCAGATAAACTGGAACAGTTTATTGTCAAAAACAATTACAAACATGTCACATCATGATAATTCATGATACTATTAGAAACTCTCAATGTCCATTGTGCAACAGATATCTATGGTATTTGATTGTTTGTTTGCTTTTGTTTTTGTTTTTTAATTCTGATGAAAGCAAGTTATAATTGGATTATTCTGAAATAATTCCTAGCAAGCGACTGAATTGGAATAAAAAGTATTTGAATGACTAATCATCCTTTGTTGTAAACATAAAAACAAACAACTTTCCACACAAAAATGTGAGTCACAGTGAACAGATTTTGATGCATATTCTTGTACACAGAACATAACATACAACAGATAATTACATCATTTACTTACAACTAAATCTACACCTTTAGAACAAAGGATGACTCAATATGGTTATTAATTACATGTATGAAATAAAAGTAATAAAAAGACAACTTGAACAAAAATGTGTGAATCACTTCAATCACAGTATTGATTTCAGTGCATATTCACGTGCATGCCTTCTCAATTTGACTTATGGGCATAAAGAATAGAAATGCAAGTGAGAATTACAGTGTACATGTACATCAATTAAACTACAAACATGTCCTAAATATTTGATAGTTGATACCCTTTGCTTGAAAACATTACACCGACGCATATCACACCAGTGAAACAAAATCACAATTACATTGATAATTATGATGACTAATTCTGCAAAGGGGTGAAAAAATAACAAATCACAGAAACACCCGAGACCAACACGATACCCCAAAGATTTGGTGGATGGTTTCGGGGCAAATTAATCATACATCTGAGATTTATCATCAACTTGCAACAACGAGGTCAAGCTTCCCAATGACAGACAAAGTCAGTCTGGGATATTGGACAGGAAATTTGAATCGTATCTGATGTTTATTGACCCCTTCAGTTCAATTAATTGTCGGTATCTTCTGTTTACAGACATATGACAGCAGGGACTGCATTTGTTACTCCAATCATTATTTGCACCTGATGGTCATAATCTCATTTTTTTTTTTACTCTCAACTGGAGGCATATCAATGGAAAAAATGCAATGAGTGTTCTAATAATTAGTTTGTTCCTTTGTTCTTTTTTTCAGTTCAAGCAAATGATTAATACCCAGTATTACTACTTGTGACTATTGATGAAATGTAATTATATCACATTATTGTAATTGCACAAGTGATATGCAATAATTTTCTATAGGCAGAACAACAGTATAATTAAATCCTAGTAATGAAATTTACTGACCCCAAATCATTTGAGCACATTTATTATCTACAACTACACAACATACCATCATAATGAAGAGTTAAGTTGCATTAGAGATTAAATTCAGTAAAATAATCAGGTGAGGCTTTGAAAATACAGTTATTAAATTGTACAAGTACCAAGTTTCGAAATAATACAGCAATGTTCAAATTGCAACGTAATACATGTATCATACCTATTGTAAGAGACAAGCATCTATCCTTAAGTCTACAATGCAAAATATTACAATGTATGTACTAACATACCTTTTCTTGAGCTATTAACTAAGTAATTTATCAATGAAAATGTCAAAATTTGTTTTTGAGAATATACCAGAATTTCAATTTGGTAGTAATCGACAAATATTACGAAAAGGTTGTACATGTATGTGAAATTTTATCCATGTCACCTGGCCCTGCAATATTTCTTTACACCTAGATAGTATGTGCAATCAAGCTACATGCAATAAATTGTCTTCGAAGGACAAACCTCACTGATTTGTACGATGACTGAAATTTAGCTTTTGTTCAAAATATAATCATCATTGATCATAATGGTTTTTCCTCTATTTGAATAAGTGATCAAAATTACCATTCTTACACATTCACATTACACAAGATCTTTACACTGATATCACCTGCATATTGATACATTTAGTACAGGCACTACTCACTACCTCCAATTCTTGAGTAAAATTTACAAAAAAAATATATTTTTTTTTTTGGGGGGGGGGTATTTTTTTGCATTTATTTGTTCCCATCAAACTTGACATTCTGCTGATATTGGCTTTCAATTCTGTAGTAATTTTTAACATATACACACCACATACATACTCAACAAGCATGGATGGCACGGAATAATTTTTGACTCCGACATTGTCTCTGACAATCCACAAACCTAATCAACTAGAGGCGCCCTTATCCTGTCTGACCTTTTTTGGTGACATTTCAAGATTTCAATCATACGACAACATTCTGACTTTTGCTCATAATACAATATTGAACATCTGTGCCTTTGGCTGGTGGAGATGTATCAATGCAATTATTTTCTTCTTGCCGCTACTAAAATGACTTTATACCCAGAATATCAAAACAACTAGAGAAAATATGCAAGGGTATATCAACACCATAAAAAAAACAGCCTTTGCATTATACATGTTCATGACTTATACATACATGTATACCCTAATAGTACTGTACTGTAGTAGTACAATTACTGCAATTTTATACAGAAATTATCACAATACTATCACTGATTTGATCACTAGTTGTTCAGCCATTTGCATTAACTGTCTCTTTCATTTCTATTTTCTTCTCAGAGTTTATTAAAAGGATATTACGCTCCCACGTGTGTATCAAAACAAGGAAAGAAAACATGCTGGAGAAATATCAGCACCATCTACATACATGTAAGTGTCCTTGGCATTGTACATAAATACCCAATTGTACCAGTACAGTCGCTGCAATTTCATGCAGAAATTATCACAATAATATCACCTATTTGAACAATTGTTTGGCCAGTCGGAATGTGAATTTTTCTTTATTTTTCCCCCATTTACCCAGCCTAGCAGCCAGGAGCTCTGCAGGTGTCGCACTCTGCCAGATCTCATAAATATGTCCATAATTCACTTCTTAACGAGCAGGCGACAGAAAGCCACCTGCCTAGCCTGGGAATTTAGATTTCTGGGAAGAAATAAACATTGGAGGTTATCTGTACTCAGGGTTTTGCTTTATGTTTTTCATTGAATTTTATTAACTAATATTGAAAAAGATTAATACCCACAAGGGATTTAATAAAGTCTAGATATTGAAAAATAGATTGAAGTGGCCACTACATAATTGTCTTGAAGTTTAGTCAACAAGAAAGTTACCTGTCTTTACAATGAAACACACACACAATACACAAGTAATAATGCATTTTTGCTGAAATGAAAATGAATTGCAATTTAGACAAATAGACATATAGAAACATATTTCAGGGTATTCTAAAACTTTCTAATAGCATTTTTCAAAAAGACATTTCTCATTATTACATGTATACTGTAGAATAAATTTCACATACATTTTGACAAAATTCATCATAAACTGCTTTGAATGATGTTTGTGCATGTACTGTGTATCCCAGAAAATAAAACAAAACCCTAAACAAAAGCTTATTTTACGGAAGCAATGGGGCGTATTATTAAAAACACATGTTCATAATAATCTTTGTCTTATGCTCTTTCAGGTGATACATTAAGCAAACTTATTCATTCATGCATCTCTGAGTACCATGGCTTTGAAAATTTAATGTCAAAAACCACTCGCTACACTTTTTGGCCTTGACACTGTGCAAACCATGTGTCCATCTCTTTCTTTTCCTGATGTGCACAGTGTCAAAGCCAACAAATGTAGCAAAGGGATTTTCGTGACATTAAATTTTCAAAGTTATGTTACTCAAGAAATGCATGAATACATGTAAATAGGTTTGCCTAATGTATCATTTGAAAGAGCATAAGTCAAAATTTATTTTGAATATGTTTTTTTCAGTCATACGCCCCCTTGCTTCTGCACAACAAGCCTTTGTTTCAGGGTTCTGTTTTTTCTGGGACGTACTGTACAGGCAATTCTCCTTCCCCCACAAAAAGATGTATCCCTAATCTACCCACCCCCACCTGAATATCTTCCACTTTGTCCGTGCATTTTTCATTACCTTTCTTTTTTTCCTGAGTACCACTCGTATGCCATCCACAGATATGACCAGATTCACTTTCTTCTTCTTGATTCCTTTGGCTTTAAATTCATACTGCAGGGTAGAAGAGAAAAGAAGGAAGAGAATATCTCATCAATGCCACGGCACATCAGAATGTGATAGTGAGATGGACAGATGTGTTGATTATGAGACAAAAAAAAACTAGAGCAATTCGG
>JZLH01S0607991.1:0-12582 GCA_001188425.1 Eucidaris tribuloides | reverse complement strand
TCTCTTTCTTTCTTTCTCCTTTTTCTATTCTTCTCTTTTTCATTTAATCCATTTTCCTTCCTTCTTTCTATCTTTCTTCCTTTTTTATTCATTGTTAATGTCTTTTATTCTTATTTCCTTAAGTTCTACCTTTCTTCCTTTTTCTTACTTTGGTCTATCTGTCATTCATTCTCTTTCTTTTCTTGTTTTATTCCTTTCTGTTTGCAATCTTTCATTCTTCTTTTGTTTTCTTTCATTCTAGCCTTTTCCCTTTCTTACTTCTTTTATTTGTTTTTTGTTCATTCTTTACTCTTTTATATTCTTAATTCATTTTTCTTTCATTCTACGTCTTTCCCTTGTCTTCATTCCTTTCTCTTTTTCTTCATTTTATCCTTTCTTTTTATCTTTTCTTGTTTTTTATTTCTCTTTCTTTCTCTTCTTCATTTGATTTTTTTCTTTCCTTCCTTCTTTCTCTTCTTTCATTCGTGATGTCTTTTTCCCTTCTATCTGTTTTAAAATTTCTTTTACTGCTATCTTGATGTCTCGACTCTCTATTCTTCCAATCTCTCCGTTTTTCTTTCTTTCCGTCTTTCTTTGTTACTTTTTCTTCTGTTACATTTTTATGTCTTAATGTCCATTCCGTACTTTATCTTTTGTATTTTACCATGTCTACTTCCATGTTCAATTATGAAAGGAACAACCAGAATATATTACGTCAGAGAACCCACCATTGTCGGTCCTAATTTATGTGTAGAAGATCTGTGTTAAAAACTATGTTTGAACCCACTCTGCATGTTTGAACGCCCTATACAGTGTGTACTAAAAAAATGTGCAAGTGAAAACCGCTCCCTTTGGCAATTAGAAAATATTCTTGTGACATGATGCAAGAGCATAGTCTTAGCTTTGAAATACTGTTTGTTTTGTTCAATTAGCTTGTCTTAATCTTGAGATATGTTAATTTAAATTAGAAAGGTTAAAATCACAATTGTGCCACTTTTACTACAGTCCCTTGTAAACGTGACCCAATTGTGATTCCACCCTTTTGTTTTTCACAACATATCTCGAGATTAAAACAAGCAAATTTATGTTAACATAAACAGGTATTACAGTACTTTCTAACTGTCAAAGTGGACGCTTTTCACGTGAACAATTTTTGAGACATGCTGCACCATGTCTCAAATAAATATTCTTGTAATTTGATGCTAACATTAACCTTAAGGGCAAAGTCTTAGCTTTCAAATGCTGTTTGTTTTGTTCAATTTGCTTGTTTTGATCTCAAGATATCTTGTAAACAACAAAAAAGGGAATCACAATTGTGTCACTTTTACGGGAAGAGGGACTGATGCTATCATTGACTGTAGTAAAAGTGGTACATCTTTCATTTTACCTTTTCGTTGGTAACTGAACATATCTCAGGATTAAAACAAACAAACTGAACAAAACAAACAAACTGAACAAAACAAACGGTATTTAAAAGGTAAGACTATGCCCTTGATGGTGATGTAAGCATGACGTCACAAAAATGTTTTTCTCATTACCTAAGAGGGCGCTTTTGACTTGCACAATTATTTTTGAGACACACTGTATACATGCCGCAAAATTGCAATTTGTACATGTACAACAATAAAGATTTTTATGTAAAATTAAATTAGTTGCTGGTCTCGGCCAAAAAATCCGAGACCAGAAGGTTCGAGACCAAGACCAAGACCAAGACCAGAGGGTTCGAGACCGAGACCGAGACCAAGAAAGAGCATGCTGGTCTCGAGACCGGTCTCGAGACCAAGACCAGTCTCGAGACCTCCAACACTGCTAATTACATTCATTGATTCATCAATTAATGTGATGGCGATGTCGCGTTGACATATACAGGGGATGGTTGCTAGTTGGCGCCTTGAGTTTGAGACTAGCCAGGTCTCTGGAGAGTTGCACGAAAATCAAACATGTTCGACTTTGTTGGAGACTTCTTCCAGTGTCCAGCAGGTCTCGAGACATCTCCCTTACGTCGCTGCAACTTGCTGGAGACTAGACGTCTTAACCCTGAAAGATCTGGGCTAATTCTGGTCTCGTTTTCCGGGGGGGGGGAGGGCATTATGCCCCCCCCATCAAATCTTGGCCGCAGGTCATGCGATCACCGTGAAAATTTGCATGCGCAATGCGCGTAGAGCTGGACGTAATCTTTAATACTATATAGTTAGGTTTTTAAAAAATATATTATTAATTATGCAAATGTATGCCTAAAATCATGTTTTCGTCTATAACTCACTTAAAATAGCTTGTTGAATGCTAGGTTTTGGTGAAAATATTCTTTGTGACATTTCCAACAATAAAACCCCAAAACAATTACCATATCAGAATTAATTTCTTCTGTATTTTATAGTTTTGTGAATTGCTTATGTATTTCCTTGTTTTTTCTGCCCTTTATTTTCATTGTTTTTTCAGTGAAATTTGTTGCAGACACTTTTTGCGTGCAACCTTTTTTGACCGCGCCGCTCACTGACTTTTTACTTTCAGGTCTCACGCATCTTTTGACACCAAGTTTGCAAATATCTGACATACCGTTAAGACGCTGCGCGACTTTTAGTATGTGCATGTCAGCTCAAAATCTATTAAAGAAAGTGATTTTGTGTGCAATTTCAATACAAATTGTGCTTTCAGCCAGTAAATATACATGTATGTTTATTTTTACTTTTACTGGTTCATATGAATCGATTTCATGCTATTTATGATTGCAAAAGTGCCCCCACACAAACTTCATCAAAAAATAAATAAAATACAAAAGGTAAAAAAATATAAGATGCAAAAGGTAAAAAAATAAAGAAATACAAAGAAATTCACGAAACAATAAAATATGTTAAGAAATTGATTCTGATTTGGCAATTATTTTTGTAGATAATTGTTAGAAATGTCAAAAAGAATATTCTACGAGCTGTTTAAAGTGAGTTATACATGTAGGCAAAAATGTAATTTTATATATAAATTTGCATAATTAATTATTTTCCAAAAATCCAACAGTCTTGGAGTTTACATCAGGCTCTATGCACATGCAAATTTTCACGGCGATCGCACGATCCACGGTCGAGACCTGAATGGGAGCCAAATTAGTCCCCCTTGGGCTATGCAGTTTCAAAAAAGCCTGGGCTTATTAGGGTTAAGGAAATATGGCAGGATAGGTCTCGGTGTGGCAATATCTCCAAGACTTGCTGGAGACTGGAAGAAGACTCCAACAAAAACTGAACATGTTTGATGTTCCTGTGACTCCCTGGAGACCCGTCCAGTCTCAAAAAGAAGTCACACAGACTGGGGTCGTCCACTGGTCGCCAACTTATCGCCAGGCCAGTGCGATACAGCCTTTATTTTACATCAAAAATATGACATTCGAAAAAAAAAAGACGTTTTAAAACAATAAAATACGCTTTAAAACAAAAAAAACATGTTTTTTGTTTTTTTAAATAAAACACTTTTTTTCCAACCCTGCATGGTACTCAGTTTACATTCATGCAATTATGAATGAACGTTTATAATACAAATGTATATGAAAGTTAAGATAGTACTGAATGCACATGTAGTCTGAAAAATATGATGGCTATTTCCAATTCGCACAAAGCGCTATGTTTATAGGCTCTACTTCAGGGTCAAAAGTCATGTCCTTTTTGCTTAATTCCGTAACAGAATGATAACATAATTTATTTTGTTGAAAAAAAATCCTGAATTGTGAAAGTGACTAGCAATAGTTATTTTGCTGCAACATTAGATGAATGGAGTTTAGTTTTATGCATGATATTCATATTTGAAATTTGAAAGTGCTCTGCTAATGTCATTCCTCAACGCTCGGAATTACCCTAATGTTGATCATGCGCGTCAACGGGGCAAGTAAGGGGAGGGACTTTCAAAAGTGAGGTAGAAATCAATTATCTCCATTAATAAAGGGCAATTTGCATGATTGGCAAAAAAAACATGCCTCTTGATCCAAACTGGTTGAAAGATATTGGATACACCAGCTGGAGTGTGTCTCCTGGCTGGAAGGATTATATTGAATTTGCTTACTTAAGCCGAATCAAGCATGAACATACTAGCATTTTGATTCTCTCGAGCCCCCGATAAAAATACCTCCCATATCCCTATACACAACAGAAAGTTGTCTGTCACAAGGCATATAGATGGAAGTAATTTTAGAACGAGTAAACTTTTGACTACCAAATTTTCACAGTAGAATTCCTTGCAAAGTTTACTTGAATCTAGAATAGTTTCACCCCAAATTGAGAACTACTTCCAATCATATCATTTACCTTAAAGTTGTTCCCCTCCCGGGTTCCCCTCCCTGTTCGGGGGATCTTAGCACTTAGAGCGCCAATGTTAGCATCTGTGCACAATCGTACAATTAAAGGCAGTGGATCTTTTTTGCATGCCTAAAACTTAACATTGTGTAAATACAATATCATTTAGTAGAAAATGCCATCTGGGAACCTTTAGCAAAATATAGGAGCTAGAAACTCAGTTTTAGTGGAATTATAGTGTCCGTTAGACTCAGATTTGAATTTTTTTCTCGCGAGAAAAAAATTCCTATCATAGAATGTACACTAAACGGCTATTGTTTTCTTTTGCATTTTTCAAATTCTAGGCAATCACTGACCCCCAGATTTCACAGACATGCCCTTCATCAATAGCCTAAGGGGTATGGGTTATCTTTTCCTGGTCTGCGGGGATGTTCGCAAATGAGATCCACTGCCTTTAAACTGACACGTGATCGTAATAATTATTTGTCCTCCTTAACATTTGCACAGGAGACATTAAAAACTTATAGTGTGCTTAATGTCGAAAATTACAATTCAGTACCATAAATTCTATAATACAGAAAGCAAAATCAAGGAAAATATGAACAAAATATTTAGTACTTAAAACAAAAAGTGTTTACAGAGTCGAGAGCCAAACTACAGGTATTAATTATAAACAAAACATATTATCCATTCATCGTGTAGGCTAACTAGTCTATACCCCATCTCAGAGGCATCGATCCTGGGGGGAGGGGGGCAGGGGGGCGATGGCCCCACCAATGAAAACATTGGGGGCAAACATATTGATTTGCCCCCGCCCCCCATAATTTTGACAACTTGAAAAAATTCTTAATATGCAATACAAATATGTTTTCAAATCATTGGAAAGCACTATAAAACCATTAAACATACATAATTGTCAACTGTGCATTACAATTTGGCGCGCGGGGCGCGCCTAAAATACTAGGGCCAACATGTGGTGGGTTTCAGGGCTTTGCCGCCCGCCCGCCTCTCCAGGATCCACGAAAAGCATGGAATGAGCAGACGGCGCCGCTGCCCCCGCATTTTATTCGCCAGGAGCCAGTAGTCCACTCGAGTGGTCCGCCCCCAACACACACACACACACACAACACACACACACACACACACACACACACACACACACACACACACACACACAACACACACACACACACACAGCACATTCCACAGTCCCACACAACACAACAACACACAACACACCACAACGAGACACACACACAGCACGGACACACGCACACAACAGGTACACAACCACACACACACACCCGCACAACACAACACACAACAGCACACACACATGCAGTCAAACACAAACATCAAAATGGAACCTTACGCATGAATAGAGAAAGCACGTTGAATGTCCTAAACACAGTCGATGATGATGCATCCCGGATGTTGATCCTGCATCACACGGTTGATGATGCCGTACACAAATCGTGCTCACAAGGAGGTATACAGTGTGGGCCGGCCGGGTGTACATGTACACTGCACTGTACGTATAATGATTATGCTGTCACTGGCCGGCTACACAAGTACACACTAGTGGGGTGGAAGCATTCATGGCGAATGGGAAATGTATTACCGTTTAGATAATCAATCAATTGTCAAACATTGGACTTGAGTATATACTCAGATTGGATGTTCCCAGTCACGTTACACTTTAAAGTCCATGTTAACGGGATACTGGTAATTTCCAAGCAGCACGCTTCTTGCCAAGAAAATCTTGGACCTGTCGCACGGCCAACGGTACGGTACGTACGGAACCCTTCGGCTTCGGATCACACGACGCGTTCGTTGCAAGTACCGTACATGTGTTAGATCTACCGGCCTCTTCTGCATGCAAGTTTCACGACAATGGTTACCGTAGACTTTCCGTTCCGCGAAATCATGCACAACAATATATTCAGCTGGAGGAGAAGTTTCATTTTGGTCCTTATGATTCTTCTGAGAAACTTGAGTTGTGTCTTGTCACAAGGTATGTTGAATAGCAGGGGGTTTGAATTTAAGTTGTGGCATCATTTTGAGTCGGGTGGAGCTAACGACTACACTTTTCAACTCCAGCTCAGAGTCTCAGACAGTACGTAGATCACTAGGAAGGCTGCAATTGTATTTTGATAATTATTTACATTAATTAAATTATTTAAATTCGGACAAACTTGCATGTGTTGGGTGAGGTGAGGTTAGATCTATATAAAAGATCTGCCAGTATGATTGGACTGATTCAAAATCTATTTACAAACCACAACAAATATTTCATTCGGATAAATTATGCTCTAAACTGTGATTCCTCATCCCCACATTTGAGAAAGAATCAGATGTGCTTGAAAGTGTCATGCAAATTATTTGTTTCATAGTGATAATGATGATACTGATGATGATGATGATGATGATGATGATACGGTAATGATGATCTGATGATGATAAAAGGACCATATTATGGTGACGATGCAGACACTACGTACATATACATAGGCCTACATTCAGAAATAATTGATAATACATTCCCTCAACAAAGAATTACATTTTTCCACAGAAATTGGACATTTGATTGACAGCTTCTGACATAATAGATCAAGGATAATCTCTCAAATGGATTAAAGACACTATATAACACTGTGGAAGACCCGTTTAAAAAATTGTCGAACTTTGCTGTCTGACATATCTGACAGTGTTTGAATGGACAAATAAACACCCTAGAACACAAAAGTTAGGACAGTTACGCTGTCACTAGTACAATATGTGCAGATACAAATTGGCACATGAATTTTATATCGAGCGATAGGAAATTCTGCAACACAGTAGTCTATGGAGAAAAGCTGGAATTGTCTCTCAATGATTTTCACTTTTTTAAAGCACTTAATGATTGTTTTACACCGCAATTTTATCAGGGCTTCATTTTTAGACTGTATCAAAGACACTAGTAGCATGGGGAATCATGTAGCTCAGATTTTTTAAACTGGAAACATTGTTATACAGTGCCTTTAATGAAGACAAGAGGATGTAGGCCAAACTAAAATTGCTTCCATACTTTTATTTGAAGTTTTGAACGGTAATATTTTCTTCAAATTTATTTTTACCACAAATTAGTTACTGAGAGAAATACAATTCATAATTAATATAATCCAAAAGGAGGCTACGTAATGGAATTATGAGTCCATTACCCCCACACCCATCCCCATTTTTAACCCGTTAGCTCCGAGATTCTGAAAATCCCATAAAGTTAACACAGGACACATCCGGTTCCCGTAGCCAGTGTGTTAACTCTAGAAGATGGATGTTTCTCCTCCCCCCCCCGAAAAAAAAAAAAATAAAAATAATAATAATAATAATGATAATAATAATAAATACAAAAAAATAAAAAAATAATAATATTTATATAATATTGGATGGCTTTGAGGTGGACACAAGAAAATATTGTACGACTTGTGACAAATATCGGACGAGTCGCAGACGAGTCCGATATTTTCATAAGCCATAAGGAGTACAATATTTTCTGTGTCCACCGAGTCTTTCAATGGCAACCACTGCCCGCTCTGATTTATTCTTCGTGTGACAACATTTAATTCTTCGTATTCAACAGAAATCACATCTTCCTCAGTCTATAATTTAGTAAATTAAGCAAAGCCAACACACCAAAGAACAATAGGCCTATATACTAATATAGGGTGATTTAAAAAAAAATGGTTAAATTTTGAATACATTATTTGTGTGGAAAACACGGGTGGAAAGCTTAATTAACTCGTAAACTAATACAAAAGTACCCGGATGTATCTGATATTTTTTCGACAACGTATGATATTTTCGATATACGCGTCTCACGGTAGCGCGTATACGCGCATTCCTTTGCGCACGGGATACGCGATAATATCACGGCGCTTGAAACCCCCCATTTAGATAAATAAGTAAATGTACATGAAACAAATCCGAATAGCACTGTTTTCTAGACTAGTTGGCAAAATTCTAAAATAGAACAAGGCCAGATGACTCCAAATTGACCAGCACTAGAGTATAAACCCTGCATTCAAATTTTGCACACGTACAGGTACATGTATGTGAAATTTTCAAACCAAAAAATAAAGTTAAAAGCAGCTGCTCTGCAGCAAAGAACATCAGGTGTCAGACTTAGTGCTACACTATACTTTGTGAAAAATCATATTTTTTTGAGAATTAAATAGTAAGTCAAAATGATTGCAAAACAAAGTACAGTATGTGAAAATATTCTGAGCAAACTGCAGCCTGGCAGGTGTGTAACTGGCTATGATAGCTGTAACATTTGATTCACAATTTGTCAACAACTGAAGGAGAAAAACCTATTAAAGATACTGGAAGAGTACATTCCATTGTCCATACAGTGAATGATGATTGCATACTTGTGCGGCATTATAACGTACATGATGTACATGTACCTGTATACAGTAGGCCCGACTATATTATAGGGAGGCCTATTTTGCAGAGTTCTGTTTCTGTGTGTTTGTGCAGCCACCCATATTAAGTGAAGCATTTGCATAATAGCCCTACCTTCAATTCACTCTAACCCCCTTCAGACAGCCCAAATTCGCCGGCTCTGAGCCGGCTCTGCTACTCCTCCATTTTCTGTCTGAATGGTTTACGCCGGCGAAAAGGAGTATTAAGCACGCCCGCTCTGAGCCCGCTCTGAACCACCTCCGGAGGTGTTTTAGAGCCGGCGAAAAGGAGTAGCTGCTACGCTTCACCTCCTGTCTGAATGAGTTAAGCCGGCGCTGCTACTCATTGCGCAGTGATGCATGCAAAGTTCGCCAACATCCGAGCCGAAAAACAAAAGACAATCGCGCCTACAAATATACACTTCCTGTTCCGGTCTCACAAGGTTAGTAGTGACTCCACCTTTTTGGTTGCTGTGTGAATGGTTTAAGACGGCGAAAAGGCGTAGCTGCTACGCGAATTCTGTGCTATCTGAAGGGGGTCATCGGAGGATTTCAAGACCGCTCAGAGCCGCCGCAGCTACACGTTTTTCTGTCTGAATGTGGCTTATGACACAAGAACTCAAGCATGATCTCACAGTATGCCAAGGCTATTACCATTTTTCCTACCTCAGTGTTATTACCAACTATGAATATTATGTGTAGTACTTGTACAGTACTTACAGTAGTTATACTGTGCATCTGTTGGATGTTGTGGTCCAATTTCTCTAAAAAACTAAAAATTCTCCCCCCCCCCCACAAAAAAAGCTACACTTATGCTCAAGTATAGTTTTGGTAGATGGTAAAAAGTGAAATTATTTGGAAACATGTTTCAGATAGACCCATATGGGCAATTCCGTGATTAGTTACGTTGACAGCTTTATGACAACACTTGGCTCACATTGGCTCTTACATGAAAATCTTTCATATAACTTTGTCTGTTTTTGGTACTTGTCAATTCCTCATAGACTGGCACCTCACTTCACACGTTTACACCATAAGCAAAATCGATGAGACATGTTTCAGTGGGTATTAACAAGAAACTTTAAATCATGGTTGAGTTACGTAACGCGAAAAGAGGAATATGGAAATAAAATGACAAGTCTTTGTCCTCAAAGTTCCTCAACCTGTTTTCCAAACTGACACAAATTGTGGTAATTCATCTATTTCTGACATCTGCTAAGTATTGATATATAACTTTTGATAAAAATCTTTCCATTTTTACTACAACAGCAAAAACATGGTAGTTACGTTACGGTTAGTTACGTTATTTTCATTTTGTCCATTCCACCACAAATTCTCGTTATTCATGTCTTTTTCAGGATAAATTAGTATGCATATGTGGGCTTTATTACTTTCAACACAAATGAGAAGAGGCTATTGGCATGGAAAAAACTGCGAAATAAATGAAAGTTCTTTCATAAAACTGAAGATTTAGTCAAACTCCACAGTCCACATGTGGTATTTCATGTATGGTTCTGATTCTCCTAGAGGGTTGCTGTTGAAGATGTATTTAGAGTGAAAAAGATGTCCCCCATTGTTTCTTTCATGATTCATCCACCGCATTCAAACCATTAAAATTTAATATTCTATTCCAGATCAGAGCAATTTATATAATTTTGTGATTTTCCAGTATTTCACGGAATGCCATATGATCTATCAATTAAATGCTCGCTCTGAAACTCTCCCATTTTTGAGAATTAGTACAAATGGATGCGGAATCATATGTTGAATCATCGTGGTATCAAAGATGAGAGAGTACTAGAGTAAATCAGTTGTCACACGATGTAGCCAAACGAAAAAAGAGATTGCGTCGTTTCGCGGCTCAACTGCTACGCTTATCAGGCAATGTATGAACGAGCGCACAGTGCCGCGTGTGTGCATGGTTAGGGTCCGATGAAGTTGCAGTGGTCCAATGCTGTAACAAAACTACAGAATCACCTTTAGAAAAGCTTAACACTTGTAAGTTAAAGTATCCGTATAGTTTTGGCAGGGATCGACACTAGCAAAACTTGCAGCTTGCCGGGGCACAGTAAAAAATTTTCATGTCCGGGCAGTAAAAAACTCAAATTTTAAGAATTTACTATTACCCAGTTGGGCAAGTTAAAATTTGATCAATAAAATTAACTTAACACATGTCCAAAACACTTAGGTACCAAAAAAAACAACACCAAAATATGCCTAAAATATTGGTTCAGTTAACTTAAAAATTTCATCGGGATTATTTTGTGGCATTGTACTTACTGGTATGACTCAATTTATTTAATGATCACGAGGCCTGTAGTAACCCTTCAAATTAAAATATCAAACCGTCAATTGGCACATGTATTAAAAGCAGTGGATTGGCAGTTTCTCTCGCAGTTGCGTTTTTTTCCGCCGGTTTTAGCCCGGTTTTTTCCCGTCCCGGAAAAAACAGGTTTTTCCTTTTTCCGCTTTTTCGCAAGAAACGGAAAAAACCTCCAAAGCGTTTATTTTTTCATTATTTATTCAAGATTTTCATTTTATAAATTATCTTAACTATAATAAAACAGGACAGCTCTTTTGTTTTTTTGTTCTCCCCTGTTTTGGTTATGAACTTCTAACCATAGTTTGTTGATTCCCCCCTATTCATTGTCACTTCTCCATGCAACTACTGTAACTACTCGACTGATTGTGCTGTAAATGTATACAGCTCAGTTTATAGCATGGAGAAAAATTGTCAAATAATTAGCCTTGTGTAAGGCAGGGGAAAAAATAATATTTTCTTTTCGGGGGTCACTTTTCATGTTCCAGATACTCTTTTGTATAAAATCCTATGGCAATTTACGGGGGCTCTTTTGCCATTTTGGGGGCGAAATTGACCCGAGCCCCCGTGTATTTTTTCCTTGGTGTAAGCTGTTGTGCCAGACACTTAAATTGGTTACCTATTTGTCAGAAGTTTAAGAGAATTGTTTTGATGCCAACCATAATTATCAGTGATACAGTTATGGTTGTGGCAGACAGGCACTCTCAAAGTATGCTGAATGAATTAAAGCACAAGTTTAGTTTGGGCAATTTATTAATTTTTTTATTTGCAAGGTTTATGCCCAAAAGTCATAATCACACCAGTAACAGATTCTGAATGCCTTTAGTTGTTTAATTAATGAAAAATCGTTGAAGGGGGGGGGGGGTACCCCCGAGATTTTTGACTAAATTTGACATTATAGCATCCAAAGGGTTAATAAGGTGATAAGGTTAGCTGAATTATACCTCATCGGAAAGATCAGAGTCTACTCTTTCTGATGAGGTATAATTCATATAACCTTAACACCTTATTAACCTTTTGGATGTTATAATGTAAAATATAGTCCAAAATCTCGGGGTCCCCCTCCCCCAATATTTTTTATTACTTACCGGTAAGTAATAAAATAAAAAAACTAAAGACATTCAGAATCTGTTATTGGTGTGATATGACCTTTGGGCATAAACCTTCCAAATAAAAAAAAATCCCCAAATCTAAACTTGTGCCTTAAATATGAAAACAAGCTAAGTAGTTAACACATGCAAAGTAGATGCCAAAGATGTGTCAGTTGCTTTTAGGAAAATATAATTATACCATGATGCTGAATAATTTAACAATGAATAAATAGAGTTTACGACATATATGCAATACTTTACATGAAAAAGATCCATGCTACATGTAGCTCATGTACATAGTAGTACCGGTATACACTGCTTACATCATGTTCCCTTTATTAGAGATCGTTTGGAAGGATAATTATTTTATTTAAAAATATTTATTTCTTGGGTTTAGATTGTGGCAAGTAGGTTTTTTTTTCTTGTTGTCTGTTAAATAAGTTGTTGCCAGTTATATTTGTTGTAATGTATGCTAA
>JZLH01S0607987.1:45517-57842 GCA_001188425.1 Eucidaris tribuloides | reverse complement strand
CAGCACTTCCCGAGATCAAGACCAAGACCAAGACCAAGACCAGTGTTTTAATTGGCACTTAATTTATGCGGGTTTGAGGATTTTATGCAACTTCGTTACTAAGTATTAACTGCTTACACATTGCAGTCTGTCTGTAATTTAGGATTTTTTAAAAAATTGAATCACATGAACAGTTCATGAAAAAACATGAAAAAATATATTTTCATTTTGCCACTGACATGTAAAACGCCTCCCAAAGTTTAAAGCAAAATAGGCCTAGTACGACTGTGAGTCAATATGATATAATGCATAGCTACAAATTGCAAAAAAAGGACTAAGAAATTATTTTAAATTGAAAAGAATACTTTCCCCATGAGCACAATTTGCCTGAGCTACTGAAATACAGAATCAGATAAAAATGTAAAGTTTTGTTTACAATCTCCTTTATTTCATTCATTTATGTTTTTCTGCATTCATTCTTGATTTGTTTCTTGCATTCTATGTTTCTTCCTTTTTTTCTTATTTTTGTTCACTTTCATTCATTCATTGTTTTTTTTCTTTTATTTAGTCTTGTTTTTTCTTTTATTCTACCCTTTTCTGCTTGGTTGAAAAAATAAGAAAAAATTATATAGGGGCAAAATTCTCCAAAACTGGGAGATAAGTAGGATTCAATCTGCCTAAGTAGGAGGAAAGTAGGATATTTATAAGTAGTGTTTGGAGTAGTAACCCCAAAGAAAATGGGAACATGTGGAATACGCAGGAGAAAAATTCTAAGATTGGCGAAAAACTAGAAATCCGCAGAAACAAATTTTCCTTCACAAACATGCAGGTGATGATGGTATATAATTGCAGTACTCTCACCAACAGCCTTTAAGAGTTCTCAGCTCCAAACAAATACTGAACCTATCGCAAAGGTTATTTTTTACAAAAAGTGGGAAAAATAGGAAAATAAGGATTTTTATGGGAAAACAGGAAAATTAGGATCTTCACAAAAATTCAGGAAAAGTAGAAAAAGTAGGACCAGTTGAACGCCTGTTACTTTCTATGTCTTTCCCATGTCTTTCTTCCTATTCTCCTTTTCTTTATTTCATCCATTCTTTTCTCTCTGCTTGCTTTTTATTTTTCATTAAATTCTTTTTTTCTTTCCTTGCTTCTTTCTTCCTTTTTCTTCATCCATTCTTGTTGTCTTTTTACTTATTTCTCTGTGTACTTTCTTCCCTTTTCTTACTTTGTCTACCTTTCATTCAGTCTTTCTTTTCTTCTGTATTATTTCTTTCTACATGTAATCTTTCATTTATTCTTCTTTCATTCTAGCCCTTTTTCTTCCTTACTTCTTTTATTTGTCATTTTTTTTATTCTTTGTTCATTTTTTAATTCATTTTTTCTTTCTTTCTAAGTCTTTCCCATGTCTTTCTTCATTTCTCCTTTTCTTCATTTTATCTTTTATTTTTTCTCTTCTTGCTTCTGGTTTATCTTTCTTTCTAGTTTTCATTCAATTTTGTTCCTACCTTTCTTTTTATCTTGCTTCCTTTCTCTTCATTTATTCTTGATTTCTTTTTTACTTGCTATCTTTTTTTATTTATTTTCCTGCTATCTTGATGATAATTTCCCTTTTTTCTCTTTCTTTAGTTTTCAATCTTCTTTCTTTCTTATTTTCTTTTCTTTCATTTGACTTTCTATTCTACCAATCTCTCCGTTTTTTTCTTTCAGCCTTTCTTTGTTACTTTTTCTTCCCTTGCATGTTGTTGTTTTTCTTTCCTTTGTTCTCTATCTCCATGTTCAATTATAACATGAACGACCAGAATATATTGCGTCAGAGAACCCACTGTTGGTGGTCCTTACAATATGAGTAGAAGATCAGTGTTGAAACCATATTTGAATGCTCTCTGCATGTTTGAACCATGTCACAAAATTGCAGTTTGTACATGTGCAACAATATTACAATAAAGATTATAAGTCGAATCATCATTTTAGTTGCTGGTCTCAGGCTGGTCTCGGCCTAAAAATCCGAGACTAGAAGGTTCGAGACCAAGACCAGAGGGTTCGAGACCGAGACCGAGATCAAGACCAAGCATACTGGTCTTGAGGCCGGTCTCGAGACCAAGACCATTCTCGAGACCTCCAACACTGGATGGTCATCTAGACGTTCACGCTTAGTTGATCTCCGCAATGACTCTGTAATATCACAGACCTTTGAAAAGTGGGACAGGTCTATAGTAAGGCATTTGAGAGCAACCATTCATGTTGCGATGGAGAGTGAATCCTAGCTCACCTTTGCATTTTACCTGTTTGGTCATTCAATCTTATTCGCGTAATCCATCATTTCAGATAAGACCTCACTTCTGGATACAATCAGTCTGAAGACCTTCAAATACCTAGCAGTGACCGTGAAGTTAAGTTTACAAGGTGTAATTGAATTCAGACTAACTTTGGACCAGATTATGGCCTTTGCTGACATTAAAGAGTTTAAGGCTAGCGGTAGGCATGTAAGCCAGTCGAATCACCAGTATAAAAATGGCAAATATCTTATTTTGCTGGAAGAACTCATGCACCTACATCTGGCAAAAATATAAATATCTATAAGATAGTTAATAAGTAATAAAACAGTTAAAAAACATCACCTGTCCAGTTTTAAAAATCAATAATTCTACAGACCGCCCTCGGTTAAGCTTTGAGTGCACATGCGGCAAATGCAACTCTGAACTGGCTCTTACGGAGCCCAGTGCTATAAAGGGATGTTTCTAATTGTTTTTACTACTTATTTTGTAAAATCTATTTAATTAATTTTATTTATTTATTTATTTATTTATTTATTCATTTATTCACATATTCATTTATTCAATTATTCGTTTTATCTTATAATGTATTTTTGTAGAACGATCCCGTAAAGCAGGAGGACGTACCCGACAGTATCCCGGTTATCCTACAGGAGCTGAATACCATGAAGGCAAAGATCGACGACATTATACGACGAATCGAACTAACGAGTAAAGATCAGAAGAAGAGAGTGAAAAACTACGGCGCTTCTTACGTTTAGCAAAATAAAGCCCATTGATGGTTGCAAAATAATTGAATGTGTGTTTAAGCGCTTTGGGGTCTCGGTTCATTCTGTTGCCTCATAGTCACAAGATTCAGGGTTCGAACCCCGTGCAATTCGTCAATGTGTACATTACGTGGAATTTAGGCCTGCACTTTTCGCTCCCCTTCGCAATTTATGAGAAGAATAATCATTTTTGGTTAGTTGACTATTTGATTAATCAAAAGGTGAGAAAATGAAACGTTGACATCAATGAGCTAGTTAACTACATAATGTAACAGTTAAAGATAAATGTCTCAAGCAATTTTACAAGTCTTCTTTCCATTATTTCTACATGCTTTTTGAATTGGTAGACGAGTGTAACTCCGTTGGACTACAATTTCTTCTGATTTAGATACATTTTTGTAAGAACTTCAGACGATTCGCCTCGATGTTTTCAATATCATATAACAGAATGGCATATCCTTGAATAATAGATATTGGCCTGTGTCTAAAATACTAAAACAACGTTTCATTTTCATTAAAATTTTTGGAAACACAATTAGATATAAAAGTTATTAAAGGGGGTAACACGCCTTGTTTCATGATGTCGAGACAATTTGAATTTTATGACTCATCAATGTACAAAGAAACAAAAAAAATGTTCCTTTCGATATGTCTTGCAGTTGAACTGAATTTCAGAGTGGGCTCAAACTGCATGACGTGACATGTTTTCATTAACTCATTTTATTCTTTACACGATCTCAATACATTTGAATGAACTGTGATTAATTTAATCTGAAATAACGTTACATGGATTTAATAAAATAAAATTTGGTAGTGTTCGTAACTAAAGTGATTGAGCGAGTCATGTGTGGAAGTACGTTGTAATCAACTAACAAATCGCTGATATCAGTCGGAATGAAATTAAACATAAAAATGAATTGAACTATCAGTTTACACTTGTCAGTGTGTCCTATGATTGTATTGATATGAAAAAATATTTAAATATCTATTGAACGCGTCATCACATTGAACGACCCTTTGCATGTTATATGGTTATTTGATGTTGATTGTTCGGTGTGTATTATACATGTCTTTGAATAAGTGAGATCATGAAAAAATGCTGAAATGAAATGTAACTTTAAAAAATGCAAATCAACAGTATCGTGCTAAATTACTGATGTGTGCTCGCATATCATCTAATCCAACCCGTCCAGAACTATATACTTGTAAAAGCCACATGAGAAGTCGATGGAGTTTAATCATTGAGAGTGCTAGTCGTATATTGTAGTTAACACGTTATTATCAAAATAGTGGCGTTTGTCCCTATATGCCTTATTCAAAATACTGTAAGTGATGAAGGAAAAAAAGAATCACTATCATCGTAGTTTGGCAAGCTCAATTGTTGTCAATTACAGTGCATTTACAGAGTATTGTCCATACCCGTTTACAGCCTAAAATATAAAAGTGTGTTCTTACGTTATTATCAAACAATGGCCTTTTGTCCCTTGGCTTACTCCTAAAAAATGTAAATGATGAATGAAAAAGTATCAGCATTTAGAAGTTAATAAGCTCATTCATTGCCAATTAAATTGCACTTGGAGGCTTGTCCATGAATGTTTACAAGTTGGAATATGAAGAATGGTGGGAATAATATGATTGCACTGTATAACCTTATCAACGTGCACTTGGATTTTTGGAGAATTGTCTGTTATAAGCTTATTCAATGCCGGTCAAAGTGCACTTATAGTGTTGTCCTTTCACTTTTTTACAACCTGAAATACACGGTATATAGGCCTACAGAGTCGTGCATGTATTTACGATGCAACTCGATATAGTGGCAAACCGAGCAGTGAATGGCTGTTGTTACTTCGATTCGAAGAAAAGTGGTCATACTGTATACACCTCACTGAATTTCATTCATCCTTTCAGGTTTCCCTCATAGAAGATTTACATGTAACATCCACATACAGCTAATGTACCGTCTCATGACTATTGCTATGGTTTCATTATTAATCGAAAAGAACAGAGCTGTTGAAGATTTTTTTTTGCAAGCTATCGATTCTCACGTGCCTGAAATATGAAGGGGCATATAGTTTTAAGATGCATCTCATAAGGGTGGCAAGCTTATAATTGCTTCGAAAGAAAGAAAAGTAACATTTTGTCATATGGCCATACTCCATACTCCTCTCTAAATTTTAATTCACGTTTTCCCCCGAGTATGGAAGATTTATATGTGTATCAACATATGGCTAATCTAACGTATCATGACTGTGGTTGTATTGATAAGAAATGACAAAGGCGTCCGAGAAAATGTTTTATTATAGTAAAAAGAGTGTAGTAGGTTGGCAGCAGCTGTCACAGCTCACGCTATAATTTTACGTGCATTTCATCTCCGGTATTAGCGCCATGTGATTACACATGGTTAATGTTTTTCCTTGTTTGAAACCGTTTTCTCAAATATCGCATCATTACACGATCCACGCTTGAAAAAAAATTGTGTGATTGATGATCAAAATAACATGCTCAATCAACTTTACGGGAAAATATGAGTGGGTTCCGCGTTGTTTTTTAAAGGGATCTGTGAACCCACATGTTCACACCATTCAACCCCCCTCCCCCACCACACACACACACACACACACACACACACACACACACACACAAGAAGAAATAAATCCACCCTGTAATGAATGATTTGAGAAAAGAGTGATTTTCAAATTTATGCATTTCAGGGTCTTTCAATAAAAGAATGTCTTACGTGATTACACGGGAATCATGGAGTAATATCCCGTTATGTGAACTCATAAACTTTAACGTTTTCTTTAAATCACTTCTAAATCAGTGAACGTGATACCTCATTACGAGTACACAGACCTCTTGATATGCTGATATGTTTATCTGAATACGGACGTCTGTTTTTTGCCGAAATATTTGTGTTACAAGTATGCACATGCTATAATTATTATTATGTTGTACTAATGATTTCCACTGACCGTTCTATTCAAATTACACTGACTTCTGATACGGTTCCGCATTAACTTTTTAAATTTACTGCTTCCATTTAAAATCCTTCCCAGCTTAGCTCATTACACTGTGACACATTTAATTAAAGTAAAAAAAAAACTTGTCATCGCACTGGAGTAGCAAAAACAATATAATTCAAATAAATTTTCAACTCAAGAACCGGAGAAATTCGTTTGTAATAACAATATTTATTTATGTCTGTGTTCTCTATATAGCTTATCCAACTCTCGGAGAATATGCTGCAAGCAGGGTAAATGATGTGGTCATACATGTATAATTGTTATGTCCAACTGAATGCTATTTATGTAATCATAATTTTAGCAATGTAAATGTATGTGTATTATGTATGCAGGTGTGTTAGGTAGGTGTGTACACTACTATTATATTTTCCAGAGACTCGAACCATTAGCATCTCCTCAGTCGGAGATTCTCTCTGCACTACGTGGACCCATTGGCACCATAACGGTCTCGGACGCAAAGGGAGTCTAAGACCGGCGGGGGGGGGGGGAGTACTCACGTATATTGGGTTTTCCGGCATGTGCCGCTCTGAAGGGTGACTTTTTCAAGAAAATCCTTAGACATGGGTCCCCTTTTCATCAAAAAGATCCTTAGACATGAGTCCCATTTTTCACATTTCGGGCGCGCTTCGCACCCAAACACTAAACATAGGCCTGCAGTTTAAGCAGGAGAACACATCTATTTAATTGAGAAAATAAAGACTTCCCGCTCAAATTGCATAAATGAAGTCTCTGCTGTTCCTGGTTGCTTTCTGTAAATGAAATGTGGGGTAGGTCTATCGCATCCTGCTGGCCGGAAAAAAGGATAATCAGCTTTATTATCCGGTGCCCTCTGAAACAACTTGCCTTTATTATTTTTATGTGTAAGAAATTGAAATACTGTGATTTGTAAACTGTTAAAAGCAGCTGTATGATTCGTAGCAAAATAAATGTATAAGAATGTGAACATAACAAATTTCCAGTATCTAACACTGATTATTTGTTTATTTTTTTGCTTCGTATTTATTTGTCCATTGGATAATACGAGCAGAGTATATCTAATTATAGTGTGTACAAGTGTAATGTGTGCTGGTGTGAATGTACATGGTTGTTTCATACATCTGTTCGTAATATATAGAGGGCCTATACAGCTGTGACATATACCGATATGCATGAAACTTATATTTTGTCAGTTAATTATACACGTCCGTATACAAAATGGATAGACGTCAACATTCCAGGGTCAACTTTCAGACTCGTCATTAACAAAGCGATGGTAACCTCCCTGTTCCCATCGAAGGATAGGATAAAGCAGGCTCGCAGCCAGAATTTTTCATGTAGCGTATATCGACGACGACGACGACGAAAAGCATTTTTGCCTGCCTTTTTGGGGGTTTTGCCAGCCAAACAGCATCCGACAAACGGGGGCCGGGGACCAAAGACGACGAAAAGCATTTCAGCCTGCGCCCATGAAAATCCACCCTGCCAAATCAAGAACAAGGGAGGGGGTAGGTGCGAAATTTTCGAGAAATTGTAATATCATAGTTACTTTAATTACTTTGAAAACAATAGGGTGGCGCACAAGTTTGCCCCCCCCCCCGGTGGCGCCGCTCCTGTATTGGAAACCTCGTTGATCGTCTGTTTCATTTCTGTTTGCATCGACTGTACGAGTGAACGTAATCAGGGATTCCACGAGTGAGCGCAGTGAGCGAGCGGTTTCGTAAAGCTTTGAAAATGTAGGCTTAAACTCTCTTCATGGTCTGTTCTGGAATCAACATTAAAACCCAAATCATTTCCATTATGATAATCGTTTTTCCAATGTATATGGTTAAATCTTTTTTCACAAACATAATAAAAATTGAAATTTTGTCATTTCATGAACGTAAAAAAACACTTTCAGCAAAAAATAATAACAATAATAAGATAAAGTAAAAAATAAAAAATATTAAAAAATAAAATAAAAATGAATGAAGTACATTCATTGTCTCTTCTGGGTTATATTTTGGAGGCTCAGGTTAGCTTGAGTTTTGTGTTGAACTTGACATCTCCAGCGCTTTACTTTGCCCCTGACTCGGCGCCGCCGCCGTCAAACGATTATAACTATAATAGGTAGTACATGTAGCGTGCTCTGTTCACCGCGCGATCAAACATGATACTCTTCATTTTGTCCAACGTCTTAAATTAAAACCTCAAAGTTTGCAGATAATACAGAAACGGGCCGTAGTACATGCATTCTGTTTCTTTATGTGTCATGTGTGGACGATGATATTAGAATTAGTTTGTAAAGATTAACCGTACGCTCCATCTTGCTCTTATCATGTAGCCAAGTTTTTGTATTTTTCCAAAGTATTTTGATTACTTTTGTGAAATTCTTTCATATAAAAATTTGTTAATTGGATAAAGTTAAATTATAATATTTTCTAACTTTATTCAATTCAACCGAGTAAAGCATGATAATCTTTATATTTGATATTCCCCAATGAAATGAACTTACCGTGCTTTAAAGTCGCCCCTTAGCTTTCGTCATGCAATGTGATAAACATCTTTAATGCGGATTATCACACTGCTATAAATGCTCATTCAGTTTGCAATTTTTTCGTCACTAGCATGTTTATCAATGTGAACAAAAATCTATTAAAAAAACAATAAAAACACTGAGTTAGTGGGGAGGCGCCATGGCTTAGTAGATAAGACTTTGGTTTCACGATATAAAAAGTCCGTGGTTCAAGTCCACGTCATGACGGTTGACTGTGTCCGTAGGTAAGGCACTTCATCCCCATTACCCAGTCCCTTGGATAGGACGTAAAGCCGGAGGTCCCGTGTTGAGACAGAAACAGCTCGGCAAGCAAAAGAACCCACGCACTTCATCGAAAAGCGAAGGGTGAAAACCCCAAACCCGGTGTTGTGGTCACATATACACGCATATCGGTTCATGTGGCTCAAAGATTATTTTCACTTTTCCAGATGTTATCATCAGTAATGATAACATATCAACTAATAATAATGTAAGCGGGTTTGTGGTAAGATCAGTTTCGAATTTCGTTAGGGATTGAATGCGAAGTAAAATTTCCCAGTTTTACTGTAAGTGGATGCTACACAATGGGATATCAATCAAAGCTAGTATTTTGTCCGTTTGCATCTCTGTATTGTGACATCCATGGCCGTAGCCAGCGGGGGGGGGGGGGGTGGGGTGGGAGAGAGCAGTAAATTGTATTACGCGACAGCGAGCGGTTTGGGAAATTTTGAAAATATTTAGTTGTAAAAGTCGCTTTATGGTCTATATTACTGGATCAAAGTCCTAACCCAATTAATTTCCGTTATAATAATCGTCTTTGCAATGAACATGGTTAAATCCCACTGAGTGAAGTATATTAATATTCGTATTTCAAATTACCCCAAATGCCACCTACTATATGCCCACTGGTATGTTTACCAAAATGAACAAAAATCTATTGAATCAACGATATATAAGTGGGTTTGTGGCAAGAATAGTTTCGAGTTTCGCTGTGAAGTGTTTGCAAAGGGGAAGTTTTCAGTTTTATTCTAAGTGGATGTTACAATGAGATATATCAATCAAAATATATTTAGTGTCGGTCCGTTGACATTTCTGTAATTGTGATATCAGTCTTATATGACTCCCTTTTCTTCAATCACACGTCGCTCATTTTCCATTATATTATGAGGTATCATGTGAAAGAAGATAAAATTGCCTTGATTATGCAGGCCTTCAACTGGTTCTACTTTTCTTTTTCCTACTTTTTTGTGAAGATCCGTAATTTTCATATTTTCCCCGTAAAAATCCTCATTTCCCTACATTTTCTTACTCGTTAAAAAAAGAAAAACGTTTGCAATAGGCTTAATATTTGTTTAGAATTGAGTAGTCTTGACAGGTTGTTGCTGAGAGTATACTGTAACTACCATCAGCACCTGTTTGTGAAGGAATATTCATTTCTGCGGATTTCCACTTTTTTGCCAATCTTAGATGTTTTTTCCACGTATTCTGCATGCATTGCATGTTTTCAAGTTTCTTCGGGGTACTACTCCAAACGCTACTTATAAATATAATTTCTTCCTCCTACTTTGGTAGATTGAATCCTACTTCTTTCTACTTTTTGGAGAATTTTGCTCCTAATTTCTCCTAATTTTTTTAACCAAGCAGAGCTGAAGGCCTGTTTTGGTATGTTACGATATCAAGAATATTCTGAATGAATTCAAATACGCATGTTTAATTTTCAGATATGCTGTGTGCAAATGAGGTTTGATAGTAAGATAACAATACGGGGCTTGAGCAACAAGCTTAATAACAACATAGTTTATCACCCGTATAGGGACCTAGCCTTTTGACAAGGCATTGTGGGTGTGGGTTGTCCCTCACGCCATTAAGCCTCTGAGCAGTAGTTGTATCCCATGCGCCTAAAAAGAGACTAATTATAATGCCTACACTCCTGGCGCACCAAAAGATTGGCTATTGTGAGAAAAGCCGACCATTGTAGGCAAAGTGATTACTAGGGCCCTGTCACATATCAGCGTTTAGAACCAACGTGTGCCTAACGTGTTCGGAAATTTCGGGTACGTTGTCAGTCTTAGTAATACGTTTGACATACCGTCGCCCGGCTGGCAGAAGGGCTTTAGCAAATGCTTTAAGCAGAAGGGCGTTAACAATCAGGCTGACGGAAGGTCGTTAGCAATTGCTCTAAGCAGAAGGGCGTAAACAGTAAATTGCCTCCAATGTGAGCTTGCAGTAACGTACTTACCAGTACGCTATTTATTTGTTGAGTATTCGCTGTTTGAACGTTCCACACGTTGGCTGTTCATTTTTTAATCGTCCATCGTTCGTTCGAACCACGTCCACTCCTTATTGCCATAACGAATGTTCAACGCATACATGGCGTCAAAGAATAAAGGCCCTGTCACACATCAGCGCGTAGAGCTAACGTGTATCGGAAATTTTAGTGCACGTTGTCAGTCGTTGGAAACACGTTTGACATACCGTACATTGTATCAGTTAGCTGTTCGTTCAAAGGTCGTCGGGATTCGCTGAAGAATGCTGCTGCCCGACTTTTGATTTTCGACATGTTCAAAATTTTGAGGGTCCGACAATGTGCTGATCAACTTCCATCGACTTCCGCCGGGCGCCCGTCTGACGTTCTTGACGTTAGTCTACCGTTAGAGTAACGTGCGCGTACAGTACAACTAACGCACAGTGATCGTTTTTCTTTTCTTTTTTTTCACGTCACAGCCTCCTTGAGTGACCCCCTCATCATTTCACGCTGCACACGCGCTGTCACTCGTAACTTGGAACGCTAGTATGCGATTACCACTTGTTCCTCATTCGTTGGTCATGAGTTTTTACACCTTTTTGGCCTGGGATTTTAGCGTGCTTGAACGTGTTTGAACTTTGTCAAATTTCGCGACGAAAAACATGTTCGCTGGGCACAAGTTGGCTCTAAACGGTTATACATTATGTGACAGGGCTCAAAACGAAACCCCAATAATTATTGAGTCCATTCTGGTTCAAGTACGTCAATACACTGGTGAACGTAACGGGTGTGATAGTGCTGCTTTTTCACATACATGAACTCTTTCCTTTATGTTCAACAGTGTTTTCGTAATAATAATCACTTTGGTCTTCAAAGACAACACTGCGGAGGTTCAATTAAAAATACTCAAACTTTGATATTTGAACTAAATAATACTAATTGAATGGAGAAATAAACAACCTAGAATACAAAACTTTGGAGAGTTACCACACCCGCATGCATAGGCCGTGTGTGATGTATACACCACAGTCTACGGGGTGAAATGGACAGGGTAATATTGGGTACTCTTAGGATTTTACTCTTTAATAGCACAAAATGGTCGTATTGGAGTGTAATAGTTTTTTTTTGCAGGGCTTCATTTTTGGACCTTATCAGAGACACACATAGCATGAAGGATTATATAGCTCAGATTTGCCTGTAATCCTAGTTCAAAAGGGTTTAAAAAGCAGCAAATACTGTGGTGTGGAGTGTGAAATTATTAAGGTTTATTCCACGCTGCATAAAGCTTCTAGTATCGTAAACGACAGAGTCATCATTTAATAGCAGGGGCGGCGGAACGTATTTTTGTTTGGGGTGGGGGGGGGGCAAAGCCAAAAAAGGGCACTTATATGTCAAAAGGGGCATTGGGCGCAAGCAGATATTTTCACCATCAGATTAGGTGTTTGCTTGAAGATGCTGTTTTTAGCGCCAATCTAACTCGAACCCAACCTTTTTAAAATGGGTTCCGATTTGAAACATGAAATCTATAGGCCTACACATAATCC
>JZLH01S0607974.1:22059-32192 GCA_001188425.1 Eucidaris tribuloides | reverse complement strand
GAATCTGTGCATTATAAATGATTTTAGCATTGCCTATTGCCATGGTGAGCACATGTAGGCCTGTGCAAATATAATCTTTTACCTGTTGAAGACGGTTTGATTTTGCTTAAGCATGCATTTCCCATAGACCTCTAGATGAGATATCTCGTGTCTAGTCTTCAGCGGGTTAAACTGGTCACTGAGAAGTGGTTGTATGTTTGTTGCATATATCAAATTTTCAAATGTTTAATCAGCGGCATAGCATTGTAGTTGGGCCTCCATAAAACACTTTTTTATGGTGCTTACATATTTATTTATTCATTTTTTTGTCGTTAAAATTGTTTTGTTACCTTGGCATGTTAAGTTGAGACCATACTCTATACAGGATTACTGGTGATCCAATGTTTTTAATAGTTTATGGATTGCACTCAAAAACCTCAACAAGTAAATAGCCACATAGAAGGCCTGTGCATCAACATGTTCGCACTCTCATATGCATTCAGATGTACATGTACATGGTCAAATTTCCAACATTGCTTACTTTCAATTCAACTGTAGGAATGTAATATTCATTTAAACAAATCAAACATCCTATATATAACCAAGCAAAAATCACATAATTACAGCACATCTTTTCACAATTTTTTTGGAAGATATACATTTTTTTTAAAAATACCGTATCTGAAAATCAACAATCAAGTACTCATGATATTCAAGAATTTGATGACAATTCTTTTATTCCAATGGTAACATTATACATGTATTTTTTCTCTCTTTCTCTTCTAAAATTCACATATATCTGTTTGAAATAAAAACAATGAGACCTTTTCCCTGCAACATTAACTGCACATCAATTTCAGGAAATGGGTCTAATATTTGTCACCTTCTGCACATAGAGCTTTTTTTAAAATTAAAGTTTGTCTCCTCAATTTGTAAACTTCCAATGGTCAGTATTTGATCAATGACTGAAATATGCACAGAATGTTACTGAAGCATCAATGAATAAGGCCCATGTTTATAGGATGGTGGCTTACTTGCTTGTGGTGGAGGTGGTTCAATGGCCTGGGCCAGGAATTCTTCAGCCGACATGGTCTCATTGTGGACTTTGGCGTGGACTATGATCTGCTCCAAAGGAATTCTGAGGATCTCAGCTTCCTGGAAATCATCTGATCAAACAAAAGGTTATAATATACTAATAACAGTTTGGATTTATACTGCCCATAATAGTTATCGCTAAGCACTTTACACTATGATTACACAGTCATGGGATATAAGTCTATTAGATACACTCCTAGAGATGATCATCCAAGGCTTGGCAACCACAATAGGCATTTTCATACCATTCCTACTGGATACCCATTATAGTTCCTGGGTGGAGAGAAGCAAAACAGATAAATATCTTGCTGAAGGGCATAAATGTCGGGCACTGGAATTGAACTTGAAATTATGAAGATAAGTCTTATCACTGTGCTGTTCATAACATTGTGGAATGTGACAATGAACTGATTTCTAAAAATTAGAATGCATACAGTAAGATATCAGCAAAACATCAAATGAATTTGGTAGTTGGCAAGGCAGTTTGATAGCATCCCATGGTGCTTGATGCAGTGCATGATGACAAGCTAAAGGTGATTTCTTGTCAGTATGACATTAAAATTGTCATTCATCCATCTATTATGTTTGTAAATGTATGTATTCATATAATTATCATGAAATCATCTACCTTTCTATCGATTTGTCTCTTCATCAATCACTAATTGAATGATTGACTGATTCACTCTCTCACTGAATTCATCAACTTACCTATCAATATTTTTGTCAGGGATGTAGTCGAAGCCGACCGTTCCGAGTCACGAGGCCGCTGGAAAAATATTGTTCCCATAGACTTTGTACACGTGACTCGGTCCTAGGCCAAGGCCAAGGCCGGCAAAATCCGGCCTCGACTACATCCCTGATTTTTGATCCATTCTAAAAAACGAAATGTAATTCTATCTTACAAGTCTGAGTTGTGTATTTTTGAGTGAGTGGGCACTAAAGGACCCCCCCCCTCCAGTCTTCTCAGGCATCAAAATAGTGCAGTCTTTTTAGGGTTATACAATGTTATACAATGCCTTCAACGCACAAACAATGGAACCACAAAGCTTAGTATCTTCAGGAATGAACATACTCATTTTACTGAAGATAGTTTTGTCGAAGAGATGAAAGCATTCTCCCGGCTGCTTACGACCTGCTCTACCTTTCCTCTGTCGGCAGTTGGCCTTGGATGTCCAGTGCAGATCAAGACATGACACCTGTCCAAACAAGATATAATCCATTTAGCTGCAAGAGTTTATTGGGTTGAAAAAATGACAGATACAGACACACACAAACCTATCAAAAATAAACATAAAGATAACTGAATAAAAACCAAGATGGTATAAACCACAAGTGATCAGATTCAAGATCATTTTTGTTACTATGACAGTACAAAAAAGATTGTTGGAAAACCACACACAAAAAAAGCAAGTTACCAAGTACAAAAGGGGTGTGACTTATGTTGCATAAAAATTTAAAGAGCAGAAATAATAATGATGAAAAAATTGAAATAAGTGTGGCATGCCCAACAGTTCTCCTTATCATTCCTTTCTTTCCCTCTTTTTTTTTTTTTTGGGGGGGGGGGGTGTGGGGTGGGGGAGAGGGATGGCTGCTCCATTGCCCCCTGGCCACGTTCAACAGAATATCCATCCTTACCCCTACATCAGCATCATAGCGTTCCTCTTTGTGGTTGCCAATGTTGACCACATAGACCACATCATCAATCGTGATAGACGTCTCTGCTATGTTGGTTGCCAATACCACCTTCCTCACACCTTCAGGGGCTCTGCCAATATGTAAGAGATATTATCACAACAAAAACACTTCAGTTAACCACATTTACAACTTATGGTATAGTTTGATATTATTCCTGTGGACAGAAGACTACAAATTAAAAACTGCTGTAGAGGACTCAAACTGTCATGGTGATAAGTTATAACCAGTTCTTATGGGGGCTTTGAAAGATGTTTACCATTAGTTTTTATGGCTTTAACTACACTCATAGTAATAACTTGTGTAGAAATGGAAGACTCTTTCTTCTTCTTTTTGTTTAGGGGGGGGGGGGGAGGCAGGGAGAGGTGTAAGTCAAGGGATACAATTACTTCCAATTATGCAGTAGCTGCTCATAATTAAAGCATCACACTTTCTTGGAAAACAATAGCTCGGAGGTAAGGCATAAGGCAGCATGCCATTAATTGGTCAATGCATTATTTCAACAATCATTTAAGCACTGACAGTTGCTATGTATATGTGAAAATAACCCATTAGTCTTAAATCATGAAAATAGTTTGGTTTAAGAATTTTAACACTTTGTTGGCTGATTGTACACTGGCTTACCATATAACCTCAATGGGGGACTGATGATGTACCAGTTTGTGTGTGCATGCACACTGACTTGGGTTTGAATCGTTAAAATAAAAGAGAAAATCACACATCGTATTTGGAATCAGAGGGCTATAATCATCTTGTTTTACTCTAAATAAATATATTTTGATTGACTACTTACACCTGGAACATGGCTTGCTGGTTGTCCAATGTGACGTGAGAATGCACTGGATAGATGGAATATTTGTCACTCTGGAAATAAAGAAGAAATGTATTGAAAGACATTATGGTGCTGTGTGTTAAACCCCTTCCACGCAATTCAAGACAACGTTGGAAAGCACAATAGTGTTTTGGAAAAGACTACATTGTTTGCCATTTAACTGTATGTACCCAGGAAGCATACAGACATCATAATACAATACTACAACAATACAATCATTGTGTAGTATCACTGGGAAAAATGATGATTGTAAATTTTGTCTCTCCTAAAATGTAATTTTGATCAAGGTTGACATTTTTGAGTTAAGGCAAGGTGACTTTAGGTGTACAGAGGGGGTGCTTTGGGTGTTCACCCCTCCCCCTTGTAAAAAAAGGGGGAGGGTGGGAGGTGTTAAACACCCATTTATGGCAATGGAATTGAATCCTGGTAGTTGTAATTTGGAGTCCCAGTGGACCTGAGAAGTATTTCTTTTTTGCTTGTCGCATCGCTATTTGGCCATGAAACAGAGTCCCAGTGGACCTGAGAAGTATTTCTTTTTTGCTTGTCGCATCGCTATTTGGCCGTGAACAGATACACTATGACTATGATTTGGCCATGAAACTGGCTCCTGCAGACCTAATAATCCTTTTCTTTTGCTTGTTGCTTTGCTGTTTGGCTGTGAATGGACATGATTTGGCAAGTGATGAACACCCCCTTTAAAAAAAATCCTGGGTATGCCTAGGAAGGTGAGCCCAGTTGATATTAGTGAGTAAACCCATTAGAGACTGAGAATGAGATATCTCTGGCTGGGGTTTATCAAGAATGCCTGTTGGATTGAAATCAATTTGTCTCCAAAGGGTTAAGGCAGGGTGATCAACATTGCGGGTAACAAATACATACCTGCTTCCATGTTTCCTTCAGTTTGTCATTCACCATTTTGATATCCTGCCATCCAGGAAGGAAACACAAGATGGCACCCTAACAAGGACAGAAAACAGTGACTGAAAGTTATAGAAGTGGGAAGAGAGTGAGCATTTTATGGCACAGATTTTTTTACTTATGACTCATGAAATTACCAAATTGTGTTATAACAACTGCTGTAAACTACATTTTTTATTGCTTTCCACCTCTGTTGTGGTTACATATTCATTTAGTGTAGTAATGAGAAGTAGAGGGCGCTATGGTGTGAAGTAGACGCGATTTTTACCTCTCTGCTAATAAGATTTATTTTTATCGTTAAAAGGACTTCAAATCAGTCAAGTACTATCTCATCATTTTCTACGAGTTTCTGCATAGTATACCGAGGCTATTATATCAAAAAATGGATAAACCTGGGAAAAATAGTCGAGTAACTACACGGTCGGCGTCGCTAGCCGCAGAAGAACTGGAACGAACGGAGTTGGCGGGAAAACCAACGGGGGATGACGCCGCCACCATACCCAAGGGACAGCTCACCCCAATGAACGTAAGCCAATACTTCCAAAAAGCTACTGACAACTTTGAAGCGATGATTAACAAAGCCATGGACACCTTCCTGGAACGGCTTCACGACCTAGAAGCCAACATCGGCAATGCTCTCGACTTCGAACGGGCGAGGATCGACGATGTCGTTAGCAAAACCACGGTTTTGGAAAACAAAGTGAAAGAAATGGAACAGGAAATCGTCCGACTGCGGAACACCGCCGAGAAGCAGGAGGCCGCCACAAATAAAGGGGAGCGTTTTTCTAAAACTATTGTACAAAAAAGATAATGTGACGACAAAACGTTGTGTACAACGTAGAAGAGTGCAATAGGCAGGAGAATGCTTCAGCCGTAGCGATCACTATTTCGCGAATATTTTAGAATCGTATCGGCTGCTACCTTAGCAGCGTCAGGTTCCAGTATTAGTCTGTACGCCAATCATCAAAAGAATGTCAAAATCATAAACTATATATCTTAAATTTCGAGCAGAACACTTTCGGCGTGAAGGGTCACCCGTGTATAGAAAAAACAATTAGTTAGATACTAGTTGTAGTCGTTATCAAATCGCATTGTGCCATGCATGGGATTAGGGTATAGAGCAGCCATTCTCGTAAGAAAAATAATACTGCGCGTAGCAAATAACTCTGCGTCGAGAGAGACCTCGCGAACCTATCTTTGATCGATAGCGAGAATAACGTTAGATAAGAACAATAAATCTTTACATCAGCAGAACATAGATCAATATCCAGTATTAGCTACGAATAAAAGACGAGGGGTTGATTCGGCAAAAACATGTTTATGAATAGACAAAGGCTCCCCTTACCGTGTAATACCATGGCATAGCACAGCATTAGAGTACAACATACAGGGCTACTAGAATTGCCACAATATTCGTCTCCCGTGTTACATACAGAATAATAAATCCAGACATAACGGGCAAGTAATAAGTGCACTTGACTAGACAAAAAAATTACGAATCACATGAGATAAATCAGAAATTAAGCAGAGTAACTAATCCAGAATAAAACAAGGCAATCAATTATTGTCGTAATACACAACCCGAACGAATCGACCATAAACTAGTAATAATAAACAAAACATGAGATGACAAACCAATACACATAAAGAACATGAGAGTAATATCTGAAATGTTCAAGAACCAATCTTGCAGAGCTTGGTAAACAAAATACACTAACATAACCCTTAATAAAATGTACATATACAGCAAACACAGCATAACAAAAAACATTAACTATCTACCTCCAATACATTAACTTCATATGCTCCGGTCATTCGAGTGCTCAAAATAATTGACTATATCATGCAGCTAGTTAACAAATGATAATGTATTGGGACGAGAACCTGAAAACAGATAGATATAAAAGAATGACCATCAACAACGATCCTGATACAATAAGGTAAGATACCACATTTGATAAAGCCAGAAGAGTCTTAGAAGTTACCAACAAAAAGACTCAGAATAGGATCCAAAGGTCCGACACAAATATAATATAGTTGACGAAATTGATGACTTTATAAGATCTCACTCAAGGCATTGAACTTAATAAGTATCAGACTAGAATATCACATCCCTTCTGACATAGAAAACTATAGTTCAATGATCACAACATGTAGTTATCTTTATCAAATATTCTAATCTCTAAAAAAACATAATTTCGTAAAAATGTATGTTTAGTATTGCTTGCAAAAACAAAATTAAGTTATCTATTTTTGCACTCGAAATTCATAGAGAAAAAAGAATTGCCTATACGGTGGTATGCCGAAACGACCAAGTGACACTACAGATCAACACACTCAGGGTACTGCAGCGCTCATCTCTCCACCAGTGCTTCCCCATAAGAGAGAACCAATTTACCAAAATGATTCATGATTGATAAAATACAAGTAAACACAAAAAAAGCGACATAGACTTCGAAATGGTTTATCTAATCCTGCGGAAGAGAGTCAATACTAACTGAGTACTACATCAAAATAACAGTCAGAACAGTTTACACAGAGGTATACACATCTTGAGTATGTAAATTATAATTTCCACTCAGATACTAAAGCCAAAAGAAAAAGGCAATGAGATGTATATTAGCGACGAATATCGTAAAGACAACACCAATGCTTTCGTCGAAGCATAGACTGAATCGACTGCGTTGTCATTGTCAAAATAACTAGGCAAAACTCTGGAGGCACTTTGATTTACTAATGTACAAGTTTACAATTTATAGTTACCCAAGATAATTTTATTTAATCCAATCATGGGCAGACCTTTCAAGTTAACTACTAATCAATCTACTTGCATAATCATCTTTGTGTCATTAAGAATAAAAAAAAAGAGCATTTCAAGTAAGAGACAACCTCACTGAAGATTTTGCATTGCCCTCGTTTGAGATAGAAAAAGATAAATGCATTACATGATATTCTAGATTGCCTCGGATACACGAATTATTATTACATTTTTTTTGTTTACTGTGCAGTTAAATAATCTCAATAAACCAATTCGATGGTAGTTGATTACACTTAAGGTACCACCATACATATTTTGTTTTTAATAGTAATTACCAGAACTAGATATAATGCTATATAAGTTCAATGTATCCTCGAGAACAAAGTAGGGACCAAGTTGATCATCAGGCATGACTGTTAATCCTGATTCAAGGTTTGAGAGAGAGAGATAGTAACCATAGTGGGGATGTTGCATACTGGACTGATAAGAATTAAGGCGTACAAGCAAGTTATTCTGAGTAATTCACGGTCAGATTCGTCGTCTATGTAATTTCTAGGAACAATCCCAGACATAAATTAGAAAGTTACTGAAAATTCAACCTGACTTGTGGGCAAATGGCATACAACTGTTTTGTATAAACATGAAACGTCATCGCAGACGATTATTTAAAAAAAAAACAAAAAAACTCCCTCACATAAACCCTTCATAACGACACTTTAGCACTGCTGTAACAGAATTCATACGAGATCGGTTACAGAGAAAGTAAAAGAGGCGAGTACATATCGCATAACCTACGAAAAAACAACAACAAAAAATAAGAGCATGATGCGTTTATGGTGTGTTTCCAATAATCTGATCGGCGTGTCCTGAATGCCGCTAGGTGAGCAATACTGTATATTAATAAAAGTGATTTTAATGTGAGTAACCAATGCGATCACGAGTGCAATAGAATAGCGATCGCGTGCTTATGCGAACGGAAACTTAAAGTATACAAAGACAGAGTAAATTTTCGATTCCCTTCTTTGCTTAATTATTATAAGCATTCGCAGAGTTAGAATTCTGAATCGGAGCCAGCCCCCTGTGAAAATTTCCACTCAATCAATGTCAGATTATGGTAGTAAAACACAGTAAGAATGCAAAATAACGCATCGAAATTCCTGGCACCTATAGCAACAAAAATTAAAATCAAAAAATAACTCCGTGAAAATAACTACTGCGAAATAACCGCTCATATACAGTTTAAAAAAAAACTCATTTCAAATCACAATAAACATTCGTGCGACTCACTGTTTCATATAAAAACTGAAAGAAAAATAGAGAGATTGACATTGGGTCAATTGCGATGCATATTTACATTTGTCATAAATTCAAAACTCGATTCAATTACTTGCGTAAAACAAAGGTTGGATTAGATTTGAAAAACAACTCATAAGAAAATAACTCTGAATAAATTTGCATGCAGCACACCATTTTACTCTTACTTCCTGCTGTTGCGGTAAGTGTATACTGTGATCGGCTACAGACAATGAAGTGGGAGGTACGGCTTAGGTCTTAATTGAGCCGATCATAAAACGAAAGATTAAACACTGCAATGCAATGGATCGGGGTTCAAATAATAAGCGTGGTTTGTCACCTCTAGCAAAACGGCCTGATAATGTTGAGTGATAAAATCGTTATCACAACTCAATTCCGAACAGTCATTACATGGTATGGGTCCTGTATCATGCGAAGAAGTCGGTATTATATAAATAGCGAAGGCATGGACTATGAAATCATCAGTTTTTATGTTATTGGTTGCCCCCTTCATCAACAAGAAAAAAAATATGACACGGTATCATCGTGTAAAAGATCTACTGAAAATAAACATTCTATCAGAGTCCTCCCTGCCTTGCCGGAAAGATCAACTGGGAAGGGGCATTGTAAAAAAGTAGTAACTGCTTGACGTGAAGAAAAGCAGGGATTGCAAGAAGTGCCCTAATGCACATATATAAATGTAAAGTCATAGATGACTGTTGAGCATCAGACGTGAAGTGCTTTTTACTGGATGCCACTTGCGAAGTTACGCATTTCGATTTGAAATAAGAGCATAGATACATCCGTTCAGCTTATTGTATGCGCATTTGTGAGCCTGATGATCGGTAAGACATCGAATTTGACATCAGAAGAAGCATTAATGTTTCAGTGCATCCCTGACTCACAAGGCGCAGCATTCGTTAAATAATGTTATCTCATGCCGAGCAAAAACTACACTAATGAAAGTGTAACTAAAGCAAATATAAATAATACTTAAAAATTTAATAACGAATTCATTATGAACAAGTCCTTGGTCATATTGATTTTGTTAAATCAATATATAGAGGAAAGCATCGACACAATTCGTCAAGCAAGGAAATTCGCGTTACCTTGAAGGTGGATAATTTCGTATATCAGAGACGTTGCAGGCTATCAATAGAATCTGAATTATATACGGAACACCTCCGGCACCGCCATTTCGCCGATATGACACCGTCAACTTCGTACCGTTTTCGTACGCGCCTGAACGTCGACTTACTATGTTTCTTTTCTCTTCTCAGCCGTCCTCTTCTTCAAGATCGTCGGTTATAAGTACTTTTACATCTTTCAGGGCTTTCGGACTCTTTCATCAAGTCGACTTTGTCGCGGTAGCTAGTACTTCACAAAGATGTGACGCGGCTTCCTTCTATTTTCTCTCCGTCACGATGAGCTCTTTCAATTTGACTTCCTTACCGAATTGTTTTGACGATGCCCGCATCTATTTGTACGCATTCTCGTTACTGACCTGCGTTCTGCCTCGATTCCGTCTCGGGAATTCCAACCAGCGCTATATTGTTGCGTCGGAAT
>JZLH01S0607974.1:10731-22034 GCA_001188425.1 Eucidaris tribuloides | reverse complement strand
GTCGAGAGCATTGCCGATGTTGGCTTCTAGGTCGTGAAGCCGTTCCAGGAAGGTGTCCATGGCTTTGTTAATCATCGCTTCAAAGTTGTCAGTAGCTTTTTGGAAGTATTGGCTTACGTTCATTGGGGTGAGCTGTCCCTTGGGTATGGCGGCGGCGGCGTCATCCCCGGTGGTTTTCCCGCCAACTCCGTTCGTTCCAGTTCTTCTGCGGCTTGCGACGCGACCGTGTAGTTACTCGACTATTTTTCCCAGGTTTATCCATTTTTGATATAACAGCCTCGGTATACTATGCAGAAACTTGTAGAAAATGATGAGATAGTACTTGACTGATTTGAAGTCCTTTTTACGATAAAATATATCTTCTTTGCAGAGAGGTAAAAATCGCGTCTACTTCACACCATAGCGCCCTTCAAATTTCTCTATCTTATCTATCTCTATCCATTATCAATCTACATAATCTGTCTGTCCATTATATCCACTAGTCTATCATGTCTACATTTTTCTCATATACCCTCCATTCGATTGAGTTTAAAAACAAGATGTACTTTAAAAGCAGATTTAAATGTGTATTTTAATTAATGGGTTCCGATTTATTATCCCCTATTTCCTGCTTTCCCCGCAGTCCCAGTTTAGCTTGTCCCGATCTTTTCTCTCTCTTTTTGGCTTCGTCTTTCCATGTTTTGCTCTTTTGAACCACACTTTTCTCCATTTACTATGATTTCACAAAATCTGTAACTAAAGTTGCAAATGGCTTGATAAAGACACAAACCCATTTGGCTAACTCGTCCAAGAAGTGTTAATATAGGCTCGCTTTGATGTCATGAATTTTCTAAATGTTTGATATTTCAAGCCAAAAGATGCCCACAGTGCGGACGCAGAGGGCGTTAGCCACAGATAACGCTGCAGTGCAGGTGTATTATGAACATGAACCCATACTCTGAATCAACATAGTAGAGTACAACTCTGGGAAAAACTCGCAGATTTATTTTATTTTCATTAATATAGATAATAAAATATCAATGTCCAACATAACTATCGAAGGGAAAAACCACAAAAATCATTTTTGTATATCGCCAATAAAAGGATTCCCCTTTTTGTCTTTAACCTGGCGTAATGGTCTAGACGGATGAGTAGTGATGCGATTCCGGCTGGCTGCTGACCGACACTACGAAATCTTCCCACGATCATCGGACAATAGCAGTGCAAATTGTAGATGTTACTCATCTATCTATTTATTTTATTTTATTTATTTATTTTATTTATTTATTATTTATTCTATTTATTTATTATTTATTTATTCATTATTTTGTATGTATGTATGTATGTATGTATGTATGTATTTATTTATCTATTATTTATTCATTCATGTATGTATTGTATGTATCTTTGTATGTATGTATGTACTGTATGTTATGTATGTATGTATGTATGTATGTATGTCTTTTATTTATTCATTTATTCATTTATTATTTATCTATTTATTATCTATTTATTTTTAATTGTATTTTTTATTTTTATTTATTTATTTTTTTAGGGAGGAGTCCGGGAACGGACATTCGTTGTCCGCTCTTTTTGCAGACAGCTAAACCAGTGCGAGATTGTCGCAAACTGGAGGGGGCGGGGGGGGTAGTCGCGTATTTTGGGTATATGGGATGTATCATGCTGCCGCTGGGAAGGATGACTTTTTCAAAAAAGATCCTTAGGCATGGATCCCCTTTTCATTAAACAGATCCTTAGACATGGGTTCCCATTTTTCACCCAAACCCTTAGACCATGGATCTCTTATTTTGTTTTTCTTTCTCTCTCTCTCGCAATTTTCAAATTTTTCAGCGCGCTTTGCGTGCACAACACTCACATTTTTCACATATTCAGCGGCGCTTTCGCACGCAAATATATGCTATTTTCAAAATTTGAGCGCGCTTCGCACGCAAAATATGCTATTTTCAAATTTTCGCGGCGCTTCACACGCAACCATTTGTGGACAATTCCCCTTTAGGAAAAGCTGGCATCCGGCACAGAAATATGATAATAGTTATATGTTCAAATCCCTGGACATTGGTCATGTTTTCACAAAAAAAATCCCTATATTACAGTATAAAGGACCTTTAGATGTGGGTATGAGTTCTCAGCGGCACACCCCCGTCCGACTATAATCTGAGAACCCCCGGGGGGGGGGGAGGGCGGCACAAAGCACTGGCTTACCCCTGTTACGGCGAGGGGGGGGGGCCAGGCCCTTATCTTTCTTTTATCCTTCGCTTTCTCCCATTCAGGGTCATCTGGATAGCCACAGTAACAGGCAAGGAGGCATCAAAGCCCTTGTGACGATGGGTTGCATGTGTTTAGCCTACTGTTGTGCTGTGTGTGTGTGTGGTGTGTGTGTTGTGTGTGTGTGTGTAGTGTGCTGTGTCTGTCTGTCTGGTCTGTTTGATTGTGTGTGTGTGCTTGTGTGTCATGTATGTGTGTTGTCTGGTGTGCGTGTGTGTATGCACCGCGCGCTGCGGCGTGTGTCTTTAATGATATATTTCTATCAAAATCGCGATAATTATTTGTACAGGCGACGAAGGTTTTATTTGGGAACACTCATTGACAGAATCGCCTGAGAAGTGTCCCTAAAATCTGTGATCATTTGTTAGCTTAAATATTTCCGAGAATTTCGAGTACGATTTTGATATGATTAACGTTTCGTTATTAACCATTAATTCGCTGCGTTGCACGGCAGATTTTATTGATCAGAATTATACCTGTATCATACTACCAACATGATTCTCCTCTTAGGAATCTTAATCATTTGCGAGCCCTTGCCCTAGCGATTAAAGTCATTGAACGGCAAATCTTGATCTCATACTGATACGCAAATTCATTTGAGATCCGCAAATCTCATAGCATTGATTCTTTAATAATAGATTTTCACCAGCATTGTTTATTGTTGGCGTCTAATGACACAAACTTCTGAGCTAAACTAGCCTTCATGCTATAATGTCTCTGAATGATTGATCATGAAAAGTGAAGAATCGATATTGAACATGCGTACTTACGCGAAAATTGATCAACTTTGCTATCTGACATATATGACAGTGTTTGGGTCGCTGAACAAATAAACAACCCTAGAACACAGAAAGTTCAGACATGTGTCTTGCAGCTTGTAAAATATGTTCAGATAAAATATTGGCACATGAATTAATTCTCGCCTATGAAAATTCTGCAACACAGACGGTCTATGGTCGGAAAACTGGAAATGGTCTCTCAAAGATCGGGTACTTTTTTTAAAGCACTTAATGATCAATTTGAACTGTAACTTTTTTTCAGGGCTTCATATGTGTAGACGCTATCCAACAGGACACAGTATAGCATTGAGGAATTCATGTAGCTTCGACAGTCTTTTTTAGCATGAATATTGTTATTTGTACGATGCCTTACGATTCAATGTAACTGTATGCATTCGTACTGAATAACATGCTGAGAGCTTTTTGCGGAATATGTATTATAGTTTGATTGAAAACGGCCTTGGCTTGCCATTTGTGTCAGAAGATAGTTATCGCGGCATTGTCGTTGCAATTAAAAAAGAAGGGCGCGCTGCGATTCTCGGTCATGAAAACTAACTTTGTCATTGGAAGCATGGATATTTCGGTCGCCGGACAGGCATTTTAGGGCGGAGTAACTATCCACCATCAACCAATACAATCCAATCAACCAATCAATCAATCAACCAACCAACCAACCAACCAGTCAACCGAGTCAGCAAACCAACCAACCAAGCATAACCAACCATACCAACCAAACAACCAGCAACCAACATCCACCCCCACTACCCACCACCACACCCAACCAACTAACAATAGCTAACCAAGCAAAAAATTCACCAACCAGTTTACCGGACGATAACAACGAAACCAAACCACCCACCCACGCGCACCCACCCACCCACCCACGCCACCCAACCAACCAACCAACAAACAACAACCAGCCAACAGCCAACCAACCAACCAATCCAACCAAGACCAACCAACCAACCAACCACCAATCCCCACCACCCACCCAACCCAACCAACCCAACAACGCAACCAACCAACCAACCAACCAACCAACCATACCAACCCAACCAACCAAACCACAACCAACCAACCAATCCAAGCAGCGTTCAAACAGCAACCAACTTAAGCCACCCACCAAACCAAGCGAACCAACCAACAATCAACCAATCCAAACAATCTGTCCGACCTAACGGCCAACTAGCAACAGGATACCTGTCTGATCCATGGTTGAAGGTAATTTGAGAGCCGCCAAATAATAGTAAATTATTATTGCAGTTTTTCCAAAAGTACGTAGTACAAACTCTCAAGATTGCAAGCAGAAGTGTTCTTTTTTATTCTCAAAAGTTTTCCAAAGTGACATTTAAAGCCTTTTGGAATTAAGTACTTCATCGGAAAACAAAAAATAAGCGTTACGGCGAGAAATATTTGAAAAACTCGAACGTATCTATGTCTATTTGAGCAGTCTTGTTATAGGGAACAATAAAATAGATAAAGACTAGAGAACGTATTGTCGTCGATGATACAGTCAAAGCTCTGTAGCGGCCACTCTCTATAGCGCAACTATCTCCTATAGTGGCCACGTAAAATTAGTTCGCCTGGAGCACGAGAATTTATTGGGCTATAAGAACCTGTCATATAGCAGCCACCTGTCTAGAGGCCACCATTTTTCGTGTTCCCTTGGGTGGCCACTATAGACAGGTCTTCACTGTATGTTTTCAGAATATGCTCATCAATCATGACATCTATCATCATCTTCACTCCATCATGCATCTTCATCATCATCATGTTGCCATCTTTCGACGCGAAGGTTGGCGCACATGGTTCTCCATCTAACTCCGATTCTGCTAGCGAGCTAGTCTTCGGCTTTCGGCTCGTAAGATGTTGTTGGTCATCTCTGTTGATGTCATTTCACGCCATTTGGGTGTGCTCTGGTCTTCTTTTAAGTGCGTCTTGAACCCTCGCATTGTGCTTTCAAGAGTGTACTTGCCAGGTTTGCCATGCGACTTCCTCGAAGTAGTAAATGCGTCCCGCGGCACCGCATTTTCCTTTTCGATTGAGATCACTCAATAAGCTTCTCTGAGTTCCAGCTCTCTGTAGCACTTAATGTTAGGCCACTTTCTCTTTTCCAAACTAACTCTATTCATGTCTCCGTTAAAACAACATCGTCAAAATGCTGTTAAGCCTGCTGTGCAGTGAACATCATTTAACGGCAAAAACTCACTCCAGTAGCGCATCCCGAGAAACATAGCCACCGTATAGACGTGTATAATCTTTAAGTCTATAATTCTTATAATTCTATACATTCCCAAACTTAGCTTTTGCTTTCCAATTCTTCTTTTAACAATCTTCCGTCCATTCTTTCCATCTTCTGTGATTATTGCTCCCCAGATGATCCGTGAACCTTGTTTCCAAGGTTTTTCCACTTCTGCGATGAATCACAAACTCCTCCTGGAGGTGACTTGCTGATACAACATTTAATTGTCTGTTTTGTTGATTTGTTTTTCTTTTAGTATTATAGTTTGCAGTGAGGGCAGCACATGACCCAGAAGATGTGCAGCGAGACATCGTGTGGACACAAGCATCGCCACCCGCGACACCTGACTGAGACGAGAGAGAGAGAGAGAATTTTCGTGCATTCCGTGATCTTTACATTTGTGCAACAGTGAGTCCAGCCATTATTTGCGAGAGCAACTGAAACGTTACTGAACAAGTAAAACTTTTTGTTGACAAACTATTATGAGCTGACAATTCAGCTCATGCGAACGCAACCAGTAACGCTACAAACTGTTATGTCGCTTTCAATTCCGATTAAAGGCGATGCAAATACTTATTAAGGTTGTGATTAATAAATCCGCCATGATTGAGAATCAGCATGTGAAACGTCTGTTATTGATGAGACACAAATCGTCGCACGATTTGTCCATTATTACGTCATTATCTAGATTGCATCAGGGGAGAAGGATCGATGGCCTACGCCAGAGATATAGACAAAACAGGAGTATAAGGCGTCCTAATATTATCGGTTGGATGTGACTTGTTTTCGGACGTAAGTTGCATGAGAAGCTATATGCAAAAGTGACCAGACAACCGGTTTTTGAGTTTCTGGCGAGTGGAAGCAAAACAATAACTGATAGTTGTAGTTTCCTCACTTCCATAACATTTACTGTTTCTGGGCGAAGGTAATTTAGCCGAATCCTCCTTTGATATGCCGTGACTTAAATTCGTTAGACAATCGTGCATAACGTAAACTGTCCCTTTGTGATTGAGAGATGTCGTGCAGTGTTGGAGAAGTCTGGCTGTGGTCTTATGTTTACGGATTTGCCGACCTTCTTAAAAGAGCGGTCTTTCTCTTTGAAATTCGAGCGGATCGGATAACTATATCAAAAAGGTGTGCGGCGTCTTCATATCGTTGTGGCGGTGCGTGTATAAAAGAGAGACAAGCAAAAGAAATTATCGGTGTTGGCACATTGCTTAGCGAGAACTACAAATCGATCACAACACGAACAAACTAACAACAATCTTAGCGGCAACGATCCTGACTGATTTCTATTTCGTGTCCGGCTTCGGGAGAGAAGCGACAGAACTGTATTTGCACTAAAACGACGTCCAACTGACTCTGTCAGGTTGAAGCGGCGCCTCGCGACGCTGGCGGTACGCCCGTTGAACGGTCATTCTGTTTTTTATGATACTTGGAGTGTCTGCCGTTGATTCGAACGGGCCAGGATCGACGATGTTGTTAGCAGAACCACGGTTCTGGAAAACAAAGTGAAAGAAATGGAACAGGATATCGTCCGACTGCGAAACACCGCCGAGAAGCAGGAGGCCGCCACAAATAAAGGGGAGCGTTTTTCACGACGCAACAATATACGCCTGGTTGGTATTCCCGAGACGGATCGAATCGCAGCAAACGCTGGTAACCGAGAAAACTGCCTACACATCGTGGAGGACATCGTCAAAAACAAATTCGGTAAGAAGTCAAAATTGAAAGAGCTCATCGTGACGGGAGAAAAAATGAAAGGAAAGCCCGCGTCACATCCTTGTGAAAGCTACTAGCTACCGCGACAAAGTCGACTTGATGAAAGAGTCCCGAAAAGCCCTGAAAGATGTAAAGTACTTTATAACCGACGATCTTACGAAGAAGGACCTGGAAGAGAAAAGAAAGCATAGTAAGGACGTTCAGGCGCTGTACGAAAACGGTACGAAGTTACGATTCATAGCTCTGGAAAATGGCGGCTTGCCGGAGGTGTTCCGTATGAATTCAAATTCTATTGATAGCTGTACACGTCTCTGATATACAGAAATATATCCACCTTCGGTAACGTATGTCATTGCTTGACGAACTTAGTGTCTGCTTTTCTTCTCTATATATTGATTCTACAAATCATATGCAAGGAAATTGTGTCATAATGAATTCGTTAATAACATTTTTTAGTACTTATTTATATTGCTTTAGTTAACTTTCCATTAGTGTAGTTTTTGACTCGGCATGCAACTAACCATAATCTACCGAATGCTGCGCCATTTTGAGTCGGCGACTGCACTGAACACAATTATGCTAATCCTTCTGAATGTCAAATTCGATCGTTATACCGTCATCAAGGCTCACAAACTGGACATACCATAAAACCCTGAAAAGGTGTATCTAATTGCCTCCTTATTTCAAACTGAATAATGCTGTAACTATCGGCGTGAGCAATGCAGTAAAAGCACTTTCACGCTCTGATGCTCAACAGTCATCTATGACTATTACATCTAATATATATCGTGCCATATAGGGGAAAACTTCTTGCAATCTCCCCTGCTTTTACGTTCACGTACAGTTTACGTACTTTTTTACAATGACCCCTTCCCCTGTTGAATCTCTTCGGAAGGACACATGGGGAGAACAATACATGATCGAATGTTTGATCTATTCCAGTAGATCTTTTACACGATGATACCGTGTCACTATTTTTTTTCTTTTTGAATTGAAGGGAGGCAACCAATAACATAAATAACTGATGATTTCATAGTCCATGCCTTACGTATATTATCATTTTACCGACTTCCTTCGCATGATAACAGTGACCACCATCCCACATGTAATGCTGTTCGGAATTGTTGTATCCGATTTATCACGTCAACATTATCAGCCGTTTTGCTAGAGGCTGGACAAACCACGACATATTATTTGAACCCCACGATCAATTGCATCTGCACTGTTTAAATCTTTCATTCTTATGATGCTCAATTAAGCTAGCCTGTACCCCTCCCCACTTCATTGTCTGTAGCCGATCACAGTATCAAATACCGCAACAGCAGTGCATGTGGTGGTGCTCGCATGCAAATGAATTCCAGAGTTATTTTCTTATGACGTGTTTTTCCAAATCAAATCCCCTATCTGTTATACAGCAAGTAAATTGAATACGATTTTGTTTATGACAAAATGTAAATAAGCAATCTACCATTGACCCAATGTCCAATCTCTCTATTTTTCTTTCAAGTTTTGATATAGAACAGTGAGTCGCACGAAATGTATTATTGTGAATTTGAAATGAGGTACTGTATGAGCCGTTATTTTCGCGTAGTTATTTTCACGGGTTTTTTGTTTTGTTTTTGTTTTGACTATAGGTGCAGTAATTCACGAATGGTTAATTTTGCGATTCTTCTGATGTTTTAACTACCATAAATAGACATGAATTGAAGTGGAAATTTTCGCGAGGGTCTGGCTCCCGAAATTCAAGAAAATTATAACTCTCGCGAAAATCACGGCTTATACAATAATTAAGCAAAGAAAGGGAATCGATAACTTTACTCATGTCTTTCGTAATTACCATTTTACAAAGTTTCCGTTCGCATAAAAACAGCGAGCGCTATTCTACTTGCACTGCTGCATCGCATTTGTTACCTCAACATTAAAATCACTTTTATATTATAACAGTATTGCTCAACGCTAGCGGCCATTCAGACAAACCGCGACAGATTATTGGAACCACACCATAAACTGCATCATGCACTAATTATATTTTTGTTGTTGTTTTTACGTAAGTGTTATCGCGAATTATATGCTTACACTCGCCCCTTTTTTACTTTCTCTGTAACCGATCTCGATATTGAATTCTTGTTACAGCAGTGCATAATAGTGCTCGCTTATGCAAAGGGATTCTATGAATGAGCGGGAGTTTTTTTTTTTTTTTTTATCGTCTGCCGATGACACGTTCCCCCTGTTTATTACACAACAGTTGTATGCCCATTAGCCCACAAGTCCGGTTGAATTTCTTCAGTACTTTCTAATTATGTCCTGGATTGTTCCCTAGAATATTACATAGACCGGACATCTGAGCAATGAATGTACTCAGAATAAACTTGCTGTAGCCTTAATTCTGTCCAGTATGCAACATCCCCAAACTATGGGTATACTATTCAATTCTTCCCAAACGCTTGAATCAGGGATTAAACAGTCCATGCCTGAATGATCCAAAACTTGGTCCCTACTTTGTGTCATCGGCAGGTACATTGAAACTCCTTTATAGCACTTCATATCTAGATTACTGGTAATTACTATTAAAAACACAAACTAATGTAAGGTGGTACCTTAAAGTGTAATCAAAGTACCATCGAACTTGGTGTTATTACGAATTATCTAAATGTACAGTAAAACAAAAAAATGATAATAATAATTCGTGTATCCGAGGCAAACTCGTGTAATGCATTTATCTTTTTCTATCCTCAAACGAGAGCCATGCGCAGAGTATCACAGGGCGGTTGCAGGCGCTGTAATAGGGTAGGTTCTTTTCTCTTCCGAATCCGAAAATTCAACTCGTTCGTCATCTTTTGAAAGAAAGCGAGCCAGGTCGATGGGCTGACCCTCCGCGTTTCGCGTAATTGATAGAACACCCGTGCCTAACAAGTACAGTTGCTCCGTCATACCTACACCGCATCCATCGTGTTTTATAGCTATCTGTAGCAAATTATATCCATCTTCATTCACATAATTGAACATCTTCGAACGACATCATCAACATGCGATGGAGAAAATTGTTTTCTGCTCTGTTTACAAGAATGTGATCCACAATCACTGCTATCTGGATAGTCCATGTCAACTATGTGGCATTGCTTTAAGGTATCCAACAACCGTTGAAACTTTGCGATGTGTGATCTTGTCTCCCATTTGCATCCAGATTGTTTCGAAAAGTGACTCCACTAAATGACAGATATTATCCATTGTCTTGTTGGGAATCCAATAACTACGTGCATCAACGCTCCTAGAAGGTGTGCAATGTTTGCAAGTGATTTCACATCCATGATTGAACTTTGACGAGGATATTCGCGACGCCTTTAAATATCTCCTCCGCGTCCTCAGCGGGACGTATATGTAGGATCTCTGGTATCTATGTCACCTTCATTCCCTGCTTTGACGACATTACGGAGAATATATTCAGCTTCACGGCATGTTAGTGGGCCTGACGTATTTCGAAGATTTGTGAGATCTTTGAAATTCTGTTGAGTGAAAAAACTGGAATGAAATAAATATATCCACAGATGATTGAACTTCATTTGATCGGGAAGATTCGTTCACGCATCAGAATTGCTTCTGCTTCCAGTAAGGGCCGATTTTCTTTGATCTCCTCCAACTGTTCGAGGGTCGTACATTCAGAGTGACCGCGATAAACTTTCTCAGATGAAACATGTTAGGGATTATAACGTCTGGATCTTCTAAGCGAAGTTCCAATGCTCTACGGAAACTGTCATAGACCGAACAAGCTTTACCATGCCATCTTTGGAAGGCTGTTGTGAGGCGAAGTATTTCAATAGCACCAATCCGATCTAGTATGGAAAGAGACGAATCAGATTTGAACATGTATTCAACAAGTTCGCTTTTCCCAGTAAAGCAGCACGAGAATACAGGTGATACTCCGAATGCATTCCGTATTTGTCTGGCAACCTGATCCAAGAGTAGTTTTGTGATCTCGCAACTGAGCACACGTTGATACTGTCTTAGTGGGTGTGAAAGTCCGACAATAGTCTTCACTTAAAGTTGGACCAACAATAGAGTTGGTTTACGTCGCAGAGAGCGTGATAGGCTGTATTACCATCGTTTTACAAGCCAAGTTGGGATCGGCCTTTCTGGTCAACAGTTCCTTGACGATGTCCACGCTCTGCTCCTCGCATGCAATCATGAGTGCCGTTTGTCATCAAGTCCGTCTCATCGATATCGAATCCTTCTTCAGCTCGATCTACGGACTGTATCAGTTGCTCGACGTCGATTACGACCTGTGACTGGTCAGACAT